>JAHWFP010159372.1:0-10742 GCA_023313725.1 Lithobius niger | reverse complement strand
AAAAAACCCTGGGGAAAAACAGCCGAAGGTAAAAAATAATAAAAGCCAAGGAAAAAAGCTGCCGATAAAGGATGTTGCCTGGCAAACGCCTTCGCCTGCCTGGTAACTGGTCTAACGTTCCGAAACAAAAACAACAACACGCAAAGAAAAAAAGATCGACAAACCAATTCCTTTTTTTTTTTTTTTTTCGTCCACGACGCTTTTTCCTCAGCTTCCCCCTCTCCGGACCGCTTTTATTTTCTCGCTTCGGCTGTTTTTTCACTTTATTTTCTTGGCTTCTTTCCCGCGTGCAGAATAAATTTAATAATGCGTCTCCACCCCGACCCTCAAACCATCTTGAGTGAAATCAAGCCGGTCCCTTCGGGGGGGGGGGCCCCCCCCCCCGGGGGGCGGGGGGTGTCCGGACAAGGTGGGATACCTGTAGTTTTAGAGCAACGCTCCCTCTTTTCAACTTCCAACAAACAGAATTTAAAGCAACCATGACCTCTGGCCAGCTAGTGTTTCCCTTTTCTTCTGAGCTGACACGGAAAAGGATATCCATTGCCTCACCAAGAAGCAGACTCCGGTCTTACCTCTCTTTGCCCGCGGGAAACAGACACCGAGAATGTTTGGGAGCGTTTGTCGCGTTTTGCACACACGTTAAACGGGGCATAAGGGCTCGTTTACGCAACGACAGTTTTCTCGCTCACTAGCTTTTACTTGATCAATACTAAATCTGATGACTGCTTCTCGCCTTTACAGGAGTATGCGGCTTTCGAGTTGTCTATGCGTATTAGTAACCATGGCAACGACGCAGACACTAATCTTCTCCTCGTGCCTCGTGACACGGCATACGATGGTTGCAACATTTGAGCGTCGATTTATGACAACAAGAAAACAATTTTTACTGCAGTACAAGACGACGGACTGTTTTTTGTATGCCGGCATTCGATGGTTTGTCTTCGATTCGATAGCCACGAAATGGACACCATGTTGGATATTGAATTCGCTATTTATTCTGCTTCACTTTGAGCTGTACTTTGAGGGAGAATAGCAAATTTGGAAATAGCGTGAAATGACAACAATCTTGTAGCAATGTTTAAAACTACTGTAGCACTTTGTTCTTTCTCCGTGTTGTTATTTATAATACACACAACTTGTTATCTATTACCGCATTCATTTAGTAGCAACGGGAAACTAATCATAAATAAATAACGGTTGGCTAGCAAATAGCATTCGGCGAGTGAGAATAACTTGTTGCCTAAACGCGCCCTTAGAGAGAGAGAGAGAGAGAGAGCAGTCCATTACTCAAACAAACCTAGCAATAAAGTAACATAACGAAAGTATTCCCCGGCTGGTTAGAAACTATTTTCCCCAATTCCATTCAATTCCACCCAATTCAACCAAGGTCAAACACAATTTCGGGCAATTCCGGCAAACCATACGAAACCGCCTGAAATTTAGACGAAAATAGTGAAGGGAATTGAAATTAGTTATTAAAAGAAAATTACATCTAACTAGCTACATGACTTACTAACTATACCAATTAGTAATGGAAACACTAACTATATGTCAGTTGTATTTCCTTAGAAAATTGTATTTTCGTGGAATTGACATGAATTGAGTGTACGTAATTATACCCACAACTGAATCAAATCAGGTCAAAATAAAGCAATTCAAATCAAAATCAAATCTAGGCAATGTCATTCCAATGAATAAGGAATAGATATCCGTGACTACTCGACAGTTATCGTCCGTAATTGCTCTTTTGCGAGAACGACGCAGTTCAATTCGAGGGGCCGAGGAGGAATCTCACGAGTGCGAAGCACGAGTGTGAATCCCCCCCCCCCTATCGCCTAAATATTGGACTGTGCCGTTTCGAAGGTAACTGCCGAGTAGTCACGGATATGTGTTTTAATGGTAAGGTGTGACGTCAAGCTAACTTACCGACTTATTTAAGTTTTTAATGATTTTTGTTTGTAAATTTTATATGTGAATCAAAATGAATTTAAGAATTGTGACATGCGACTTGTGTAAATTCCTGAACGGAAACTTCAGGGCTGGAAGCTACCTGTGTACGAAGTCGGAGCGAAGGGGAGAGACGTTCCGTTATCGATGTTTGTGTTTTACGGTAAAATTGCATTTTTTTTCTACTTTAATAGTTTGAATAAGATGATAGTATAAAAGGCGCTATTCGCTTGAGCCTCGTGGGTTTTTAGATGTATTTCAAAGTGTCAGTATCCTATATAGTGACCAAACTGTCGACGCGCCGTTAAGCCTCATCTGGCCCCCCCCCCCTGTGGGGGGTTCGTATCGGCGAAGCCAAAGGTTCCGGGTTAGGCTCAGCTTGCGACATTTTTTTTTTCGCGTTGGCAGGGACGACGCTAGAATCACTTTATTGGGGAGGCGGCAGTGGGGCAGCAATTTTAGCCAGGAGGGCGAACCGAAGAATTCAACTTTAGCGGTCCCCCCCCCCTCCCTTAAAAAAAAAATTCAAAATAACACTCCTGTAATTCTTTCTCACACCGAACGTTCTTAACTGCTTCATACCCCATATTTTGGGAACATTTTTAAATCCAGCTGTAAAAAAGATGATCTTTCAACTCTCACAGTAACAACTGGGCTCTATTGATGTAACCTCAAGTCCTTCTTGTAGTTTTGAAGAAACTAACGTAGGTTTCTTAATAAATAACCAGAATTTTCTTCCTTTATACTTTGATTTTGACCTGATGAGTGGGGAGGCGCCGGGGGGCGGGGATTTGTGGTGGGGCGAAAATGTGCTGTTTGCAATTGGGTATACTGTCTGAACTTGTGTTGTGTAGTTTAATATGAAAAGTTATCCATGGTGGATTAGGGGTTATTCAGAACCCATAAAAGTATTAGATTATCGAAAAAATGTGGGTTATCAAAAAAGTGTGGGGTTATCAAAATTAACTCACGGTGACGTGTGTGGGTTTTCAGATTAACCGCATATAACGACTACACTTTTAGCATTGGGGTGTGTTAGCGTGACGTCACCACCGTGCATTAACTTGGAAAATCAAGTCAACCTAAGAGTAACTCGCGCTGATCTGTGGCGATCAGTTCTGCTAAGTCATTTTATACTTTTGGCAACTACCCATCAATTCCAAAGGGAGCAGTGGCGACGTCAAAATAAATTGGTGGGGTCAAGGTCGGCCGAAATTCTGACTTGAAGCGCAATACGCCTTCAAGACATCTTTTCGTCTTCTTGCTGCCTTACCCCTTTAGATTAATACCTTTCCATTTCTTTTTTACTCATATGCAAAGTAAAAGTATACTGCAATTTCGTCAAACAAGGGCAAAAAATTTCAAGCTTTGTACTTTCGTTAAAAGTGTATTTTTTTGCGTATAAGGCACGCAGGCAGAAAAATCACGCTGAGTATTCTATCCTCGTAATTCATAACTACATTCGTTGAAATTTATTTACATTTATTTCATGGTCGAAGCAGTAACTACGGTTCTACCTGTGTCACGATGCCTGTCGTCATTAATTGGCTACGTTTCGGGCACCGATTGTGATGGCTTCCCTTAACGAATTAAGAACTTTTAAATTTCCCGGGTTTCCCGAAGTGTAATACTATTTTATTATTTTCCTTGTGAATATTATTTTTGTAATGCAAAATCTTTTAACTTGTCATTAATATTTTTGTTTTGTTTTCTATTTATTCACTCATATGCAAATTTGTCGCCAGGCCAAAGCGCAAAAGCACTAAGACCGCCCGCGCACTGAGCAACTTCGCCGCGCGGCCAGGTTGCTGCAGCCAATGAAAATGATTAGAGCGTGGTTTTACATAAACGGTAAGCATTCTCATTGGCTGCAGCGACCTGGCCGCGCGGCCAACTCGCTCAGTGCGCGGGCGCCTAACAGACATCAGGGGAAAAAATGAATTCTATGCAAATAATAAGCAAAGTGGGACCAGTCTATCTATACGGTCGCAAAAGTAACGATTACTTTATTCGTTTGCGCAAGTGGAAGAGGTTAACACTGGCTGGACGCAACAGCTACGTTTTTACTTCCGTTCGCAAAAGCAATGGACGCAACATTGAAGGACACTGCATTCCCATGATTTGAGGAGAGTGCGCGCGTCTCTTGTGTACGGCCGGCTATGCTTATGGCTCCAGTCCTAAAAGGGTTGCCCAATATCGAATGAACGACGGCCAACGACCAACGAATTTAGCCGGGACTGTAGGTTCCCTAGGATTTCGTTCTTTGGATTCAAATACCAAAGAAAGAAAAATTATGGTCAGGTCTGATCTACTGCCGATTTGCTCTGCTCTGCTGTGATTAGATTTGATTTGCTGTGAGAAATATAACGGCGCCCGCGCACTGAGCGGCCAGTGGTCGTGGCGGCCAATAAATACAGCGACGTGCCGCGCGGCCACGCCCTTTTTTCATTGATGATTTTCGATCACGTGGTAAAAAATGAAACCGGAGCAAGTATGGTCGCTCTGTGGCCGCCTGCCTGCCACCCGGGATCCCAGCGGTCGCGGCGACAGGCTGGTCGCTGCGGCCAAGTGTGCGTTGCTATACATTCACCGTAAGCATTCTCGTTGGCCGCGCCGCTTGGTCGCCGTTTGCGCGGGGGCCGTAAGTAGAATTATAAGTGAAGCCGGAGCCAATAACAGTCAATTTTTTTTTTATGTTGTATGTTTTTTCGGAAAATTGATTTCAACAAAACTTAGCAAAAGGTGGGTTAGCAAAACTCTCGCAAGGCATGTGACAAGAACAGCATTTAATTTTCGACGCAGTATTTTAGTGTCTTGGTCACCTAACAACATACAAACAAGTGTGCTATCGTACTTCCAATGTGGCCGTATCCAGGCTTGGTTGGCCCCTGGGTTTCCCAGCTTCTAATTTTAGCTTTTGAGCATATGTTGTAAGTTTTTGATGCTGTTGTTCACAACCGATTTTGTAAGGTTTTATTGCATCATTCTCATCTTGTTTGTATGTTGTTATTAGGTGACCAAGACACGAAAATGCTATGTCGAAAATTAAATACTGCTCTTGTTACACGCCTTGCGAATTTTTTGGCCAGTCACAGGGTTCCCATCGTTTACTGCCTACCCAACACTCGCAACACTGGTTTGGTTTCAGAACTGTTAATAACGTGGCTAAAAAAAAAGCATGCTTTAAACTGTAAACATACTTTTAAACATGTTTTTTGACACATTTTGATTCGTGAAGGGGGAAGGGCGGTGAAAAAACGGTGGAGAGCAAGGAAAAACATTTGGAAAACGACAACTTTTTGAAATTTGTCCCAGGGCCCACTCATCTGGACTTGTCCACGTTCCTGGACTTGTCGGCCAAGTGCAAGACAATGTGTGCAGCATAAGGTGTCACTAATAGCAGTACAAAAGCAATCACAAGGGCACAAGGGCACATCTACAGAGGAATACCTGTAAAATGAGCTAAGAACCAGCTTTATAGGACATATAGTTTGACCTATAGAGAGGACAGACGAAAGTATCCCCAGAACAACAACAACAACAAGAAGCATAGCAAGAAGTTGTCTATTTGGCCCCTCTCTAGATATCGAGTTTGGCTCGACCGAATTTCACAATGTTTGGACTGCAGGACAGGCTTTGACTAATCAAGGCTAGGTTCCAGATGTTTACTTTTGACGGAGTTATAAGCTCTCAAAGTTGAGAGTTTAACACAGCGATCCTAGGTCGAACTTACTATATTCTCTTCAAAAATGATAATGTTGTTATCAAATTTTTCCACGGAAAGCTACCACCGTCATCACCTAGTCTGCAGAACCCACCCGGGGGAGGAGGGGGGGGGCGGGCTGTGGGGGACACTATTTGCCTGGATAAAATCAGAAAAAAAAAACTAAACATTATGCGACCCTGACCTTCCCTACAGGAAAAAGAAAAATAGTCGATCGTGGGGTGATTCACGTTTCTTGTCTTTTGACCCGTTTTCATCCCCATTATTTAAAATGATCTCTTGTTTGTCCGTTATCTTTTTTTTTTTTTTGAAGGGTAAACGTAAAAAAAATTGGAACGTCGAAGGAAAAAAAAAACAATGTCAGCGCAAGAATTCCACAGCTTTCTCTTTCGCTGAGCTCAGCATTGAAAATGAGTTTGTCTCGCATCATCTCCATTCTTTTTTTCCTATCATTGTCTGACGATGAGAGATAAGTTAATTAAACCAGGTCAACGTCAATGGGTTATTGCTAAAATAAAAATAAATATTTATAAAACTCGTTGCAATTAAGTAACAATAGAGGAATGAACTAAACAAGAGGCTGCTAAGAGTCTTTTTTTTTTTTTTGCTCAACTGTAAGTCGAAATTTGGGGGGGAGGGGAACGGGGGAGGAGAGGGGCGGGGGATAGAGGAGGAAATAAGAAAAGTTGATTGAGGAACCTTGGTTCCAAATTTCCCCTCTTTATTTACCCTTTTTCACCCTACCGTATTTACCTTATTCTTGCTTACCGTACCGTTATGTAACTTTGTATACCCTTGTAAATCTTATTCACCATCGTTTTCACCTACTAGATTCGATTAGATCATAGTTCGCAGCCTCCTATACTTTCCTAAATTATTTGTATATTTAAGAATGTGACGCATGGACATACAATAAACCAAACTGTGCCAATTTGGCTGATTTAACCGGCAATTGGGCAATGGCAAATGTGAAAAACATGAACAAGAAAATGTGGAGACATAAAATTACTTCAGAAAAAAAGGTAGAAGCGACGATAAAACTATGTGACCTTTTGTACATTCACAGTCGTATAAAAGTTGTGATTTCCATCCAAAACCAAAACTGGTATAAGAGAAGCTGCCAAGTTTCCAAAAAGGGCCTTCGGCCTTTGAAAGTAGTGATATCTTCAACCAGGGAAAGGCCGCCAAGGTTAATCCTATTAGCCGAGTTAATCGCACCGAATAGTACTTTGGACGATAAATGAGTTTTAATTTAACTATCGAACTACTAGTCTGTGCGATTAACTTGGCTAATAGGATTAACCTTGGCGGCCTTTCCCTGTTTGAATGATATCACTACTTTAAAAGGCCGACCATTTTTGGAACTTGGCGGCTTCTCTTTATACCAGTTTTGGTTTTGGGTGGATTAACCTTACTGGCAAAACGTCGTATTTTCTGTTTACTGTATATTGATTGCTACCAACATGCAATTGAGCGACTGCGATTAGGCCTTACCACCAAGCCTCCAAAACCTAATCGAAACTCAAAGATAAATGTTTCGAATTGTTAATTATTCTTATTTTTTTTGTTAAAACTCTATTTTTTTTTACACAAATTAACTAATCCTATTTTTTGCACTTTTTTCCTATAAAAAAAACTGCTAATTTTGCCTGCAGTTCACGTTAAGATTGTAAAATCGGTGCGAAGTCCAGACTTTAGGACGCACTCCACCCCTCCACTCGCCCCCCCCCCCCCCCCCCGAACTCCAAAACAAGTCAATGCTTCCAGGTGTCAAGTCAAGCCTTAAAGCTGTAAACAGACAGAGCGGAGACAATTTGCTTCGGAAAAAAGTTCCAAGATCAAACAGTCGTTTCAATGAAAAAGAATTGAGGGCAATTAAGTCTAGAAACAAGTCCCGGTAATTTAACACTGTTACCACGCTTGCTGTGAAGCTGCAAGTAAAGAAATTGGAAGCATTTCTGTCAAAATTTCCCGACCAAATCTGGTATAGGTTAGAATAATATCATCCTTACCAAATCGGTCACGAATCGAGAAAGTGTTAAGCTGTTTAAGTCGATCATGTTTTTACCTTTTATATACCCTTATTTACCGTTTCATGTACATATTTGTTTGCGCGTTCTATCTTTATTTATTTATTTATTTATTTATTTATTTACCATTTATTTACTCTTTATTTACCTTTTCCTTTACATAATGGTTTGAGCATTCTATCTTAATTTATTTATATCTTTACCCTTTGTTAACCATTTATTTATGTATCATACGCAGCGATAACGACAGCAAGCTCTGATTGGCTGTTGTGTTTCTTCTCCATCTGCTTCGGCCAATCAAAACGGACGATATACGGTCGGTCACGCCTGTATGTATAGCTCGCTTCTGACAAAGGAACATGAGCACCATCTCAAACCATAATTGTAAACCACAAAGGCAAAGTGCAGAGACAGCAATGGGTAATGAGAAAATAGCCCACGCCTGATAAAAGAACTTGAGCGCCATCTCATACCATAATTGGAAACCCCGAAGGAAACGTGCAAAGACAGCAGTGCAGAATGAGAAAACAGCTCGCGCCTGGTAAAGGAACACGAGCGCCATCTCGTAACATAATTAGAAACCACGATGGAGAAGTGCAAGACCTACCGAGATTGAATAGCTGCACTCCACAGTGTAACACAGTGTAATGGAAAACCACCAGGAAAAACACGAGGGAGACGAGAAAAGCGGCCGAGAATTCATTCATGATCCATCCGTTCTGAAGGATGTTACCCACGACGGGAGAGCGTAAAGGGTGAGGGGTGGGGACTTTACACACCATTCACCAAACAGATGGCGTCTTTAGACGGCATTCAGCTAGTGGCAATAATTCCTTTAATATACAACCCAAACAAAAAGAACCTTATTCAACGGCAAAGTTGGGAATCAGTGTTCCACAGTGAATTTTTTTTTTTTATTAAGTTTCTTTGAGTCTGTCATCTGAAGCAAACTTATCCTCATACAGATTAAACCCAGTTTTGAACCTTGCTATACGCTTTCAACAGCACAGGTGTTTAATAGGTGCTGAAAATTAAAATTGTTTGTCGTTTTAACTCCGAGTGGATTTCTCCAGCCCAGTCAGTGGGTATCTGTGCTCTTGAATCCGATTGTTTTTATAATATAAGTATCGAGGAAAACTCCAGATGTCCGCCTAGATTATTTTATGAAGCTAATATTCTCGTTTTAGGGTCTTCTGGCCGATTCTGAACGGCCCCGACAATGATCAGAGGTTTAACGGGTCGAATCCCTGGGTTTTGACTCCCATTAGCTTCCAATTCTCCTTCAAACTCGGAAAATCATTTCATCTTCAATCGGATTCGTCAATTACCTCTTAGCTGAATTCTTGGAAAACACTTTGAATTCCAATTCTTTTTACTTTCCCTCTCCCGTCCCCCCCCCCCCCCCAAAAAAAACAAACAAAATTTCTGTGTTTTTTACCGCGGGTTTTTTTCGTTAGCGAACCCTTTTCCCTTCCTCTCGTTCCCACTTAAAGTACTTAAGCAATCTCAAAATACAAGCGCTATGGAGTATTCGGAATTAAAGATTATAAGCATGTTTAGTGCACGCACAACATACATTAGCACTCAACGTTTCGAGCCAATTTCAGGTTCGTTATCAAGGGTGTAAGAATCAAATGCGTTAAAATTCTCTCAAACATCCATCGTTATCTGCGATAAACCCAGGCTATAGAGCAGTGACACGACGTAGTATTATTGTATATAACTCTATGCTGGAGCCTTAATGGGTTAGCTGCAAGGGGCACTGCAGAGAGAAACAGAAGGGCGTCATACTGAACCCGATGCTGTGAAGAGTGATTTCTTTGACCTAAAACACGCGATTTTTGTTGTTGGAGAAAACAACGTTATTTTAAGCCTAAGAAATTTAGGCTTCCGCTCTTCCGTTGTTTTTCGCTCCATTATTATGTAGTACACCTTGTAGTTATGCCCTCCAAAACCCATACTGGTGCCAATATGGCGGCAAATGTCATTGCTCTATAGGATAGTCAATAAGAACGATAAAAAACATGGACTTTCAGCTGTTCTTCGCACGGTTTTGGCCATGATTTTTATTGGTTTAATTGACTATCCTGGCCTGGGTTTACCTTAGGTAACACTGGATATTTGGCAGGGTTTTAATGAATCGCTTCTTAAACTCTTGATAACTAACTTGCATTTGGTTCGAAACTTTGAGTTCTATATACGTGTACTGGCTTTAATTCTCAGACTCAAAATAAACAAACTACTTACTGTGTTCATGGAAGCTTCAGGATGAGATTGAAGAGCCCGAAAGAATTGATTTGTGTCGTTTTTTCTTGTAACAAATAGAGCCGAAACGTTAGTTTCCAGAGCCAGAAAGAAACAAAATAGAAGCGGCCATGATGTTCCTCTTCGTATCAGCACAGATGCTATGCACCGGGATGGCTTCATACCTAGTAACAAAATTGAACAGTCATTGTCCATCTTTTGGCCAATAGGACACCGAGATAGTCGTTGGCAAATAACTCATATAACACTTAATTTGAATATTTCATGATCGTTTTACGCAGCTGAATAACGTACGTGCAAGTTATTTATCAACTCTCGCGGCAGCGTGTGAAAATTCTCCAAGTATGTAGCACACTAATAACAGGAAGTGTTTTAACAATACGTATTTTTTTTTCACTATGTAACACTCGGGAGCTGGAAATTAAAAAAGAAAAAAATCCTGCATAAATCCAACGTTGCTGGTTTATTAAAAAAAAACTGACTGGAAACCTTGTTGATTTCTCATGTATATTACGACCCTTGTTATTTTCGAACGCTAGAAAAAAATGAGCGAGGATAAGTATTTCCCGCGATTTAACGGAGACATCGAAACTTTTTGTTTTTAGCATACAACTTTTGAGATTTCGCTGAATTGTGGTTAATTTAACCGACTCCAATTGACGAATTCTTGTTTTTAGGTATGTGAAATTACATTTTTACCTTTTAGGATGTGAGTGCAAAGTTTCACTTTTATGAGTGAAACCAGGAGCAAATGAAGATGGAGCAGGCGGTCCGAC
>JAHWFP010159368.1:0-13451 GCA_023313725.1 Lithobius niger | reverse complement strand
GGCATGCATGCGCACATTGGCCTATAATAATACAGTCTGGACTTGACTCGAACTTCTTGGGAGCTCCTCTGTAAGGACATCCGCCACAGGCCCAGGAACAGTCCACCACTCCATACCGGCGCCGAGCTGGGGCTGATGACCTTAGTCTTCAATCAATGGCGTCAGCCTGGTCTACCCACAAACGTCCGGCGCATCAGCACAGGATGGTGGCAGCTCAAACGCCAGCAACGGCTGCCGATACAATACCCACACACTGTGGTTAGATGGTTACTTTCTTTTTTTTTCTTCGTTTTTTTTTGTCAAAGTAATGTTTCGGACAAAATTATTTGTAATAAAGTTTATCTAAAGTATTGCAGCTCTCCACACCTTACAGACCTGCAGTTCTTTTTTTTTCTGTCCTGAATAGCTGACGTCATTGACCACATATCTGATTTAGCAACCTCAAGCAATTGCGTAAGTGTAAACGTCAATTATTACCTGTACCTTTAAGAAGATGCGTAGCTTGTCAATCATCCTATTGAAACGAAAAATTATCAACGAAATTTTATCTGTACATTTGTTACTTATCAGCGTTAGTTGTACAGTGTCACTCGACTGCTGGCAACATTACACTTAGTAACACATGGATCTGATTCATTATTTCAAACACTGTAAGAATCAAGAATAACTGGCTAAATTTTTTATGTAAGTTCGTATAAGAGCAAGTTTCGTATTACAAGTAATCTAATTTCCCGAAGAATTCAGGAACATGTCAAAATTTGCAGTAGAAACATTGGACAATGACTTCAGTCAGTTGAAACCATTTAATCGTCGTGCAATTCGTCGTCCATTTCGTTGTGCAATTCAGGACTTACCCAGTGAAATTCTAGAACACATTTTTTGTTTCTTAAGCATAGAAGAACGTATTAGAATCGAACTTGTGTGCAAGAGGTGGAGAGATATTGGAGCAAATGGGCTGTGGAATTACCCAACCAGACTTGAATTTTGTGCCGTTAGTAAGCTGAAATTGGAAGGCATCCCAATAACGGATGACGTCGTGTCAGCCATTTTGTCTCGTTGCGGTAGAATTACGAAACAAGTGAGTGTCTCAATAATGAAGTGGGATGAGTACGGTTTGGAGTTAGACTTAACAAATAAAGTGCTCGACGTAATAGCGGACAACTGCCCAAATCTCACAGAACTCAGGTTGGAGCAAGTTGAAGACTGGTGTGAAAGCTATCTAATAAATTTAGCCCTAAGATGCTCAAAGTTGAAAAAGGTTTTTATAGCTTCTTCTCCGTGGTTGAATGATGATATCCTCAGTTCCTACCTAAAGCATTGCCATTCATTAGAATATTTGCATCTGGAAGGCAATCAGCAATTTTCTGGCAGCTTTATAGATTCATTGAAAACGGATTTGAAGGGAATCCTCTTGTCCGATTCTTTTCTTAGTATGGAAGATATTTTTGATAAACTCGTGAAAAGATGTCATCACGTAGAAGAATTGTCCTTAACCAACTTGCTGCATTACCCTCAACTTTCTACGTTAAAGATGGTTTTGCGCTGCTACAAAAATACATTAAAAACCTTGTCTTTAGTAAGATATTCAATGAAACCATGTGAATGGTATTGCATCCCAGCCCTGGTACACCAGTTAGAAGTTCTTACATTGAAGTATGTTGCAGGAGTGGATGACCACATGATGAAAATATTGGCTGCGAAATGTAAGAAACTTAGGTGTTTGAACCTGCTACGTACAGAGGTTACAGACATCGGAGTTGTCGCTCTTGCGTCGGCGCCATCTTTGACAGAGTTGAATTTACGTTTTACAAAAGTAACATGTGAAGGAATACAAAGTTTGGCAACCCGAGGACGATTGGAAAAGCTAGCCTTTGCTTTCGGCTATGGTAGCAACAAGCTGGAAGAAAGTTGTATTTCCCTAGTAAAGTCTTGTCCAAACCTTCACACTCTAATACTGTCAGGAGAAAATATCACAGACCTACTGGTGGCTGAAATCAACTCTTCTTTGGAAAGCGGTTTTCTGAAGGGTCCGTTCTGTCTGTACGTTCAGGGGACGAAAGTCACGAGATACATGAGACGCAGCCACAAATTGCGATTGTTCTTTTCATTCCCAGAGCGTGACGTATTCTCCTCCAGGACAACTTTTATAGAGTAGTAAAGAAGTAATATTGACACTAGTAAAAAAGTAAATGTCTAAAGTGTGAAAAGCGTTTTTGTTGTCCGAGTTCGTTATCTAACCACAAAAAATTGGAAAACATGAGTTCTTGGCTCATTTGGTTGGCTTAGTTTATTGCTTCATTCTGTCTACAGGGTGGTCCATAAAGTATACTGGAATAATATAGGCCTAAATTAGGCCTAAAATAGGCTGTATACTAGGACTATATACTAGGCCTTCACAGCTTGTGGGCAGGGATCTGTTCGAATCTCTCATGTCGTATGGATTCTAAATGAAACAAATGGGAAAAAAGGAAAGAATTAATGTCCCGGATTCCCGAATTCCCGGATTCTAAACGAACTTTGAAGCCACTTTAGGCCTATTTTAGGCCTATATTTTTCCAGTACTTTATGGAACACCCTGTATAGTTAGTGTACAAAAAGGACTATAGTGAAATAAGTTAAATGCTTCCCCCTCCGCCCTTCCACCCCTAATCTAAATGAAAAAACAGCATTACATATAAAAATGTGCAAAGACTTTATAAATAAATAAATAATAAATAAGTTTACCACTGGAGTGGAAGGATGGCAGAAGGTGGTTGAGCCACTAACACTGATCCTCGCGATGGGTAGAGGGGAATGCTACACATTAATTGGTCGTTTTAGAAATTTGTTCAGATTTGCCTCGTATAGAAGCCTTTTGAATGCTGAAACGGTGGGTGCACATACCAAATCACCGTCCAGTGCATTCCAAATAGGGTCAACCCGGACCGAAAAGAAATTCCGACGACAGTCAATATGGGACGGAGGAAAAATTAGTTTAATGCTGAGTTGCTGATGTTTACTGGCAAATTGGTCACTTCAGCTTGGAAAGATTCTTTGTCAAATGTGAAAAAGCAGGTGAGAAGGTAGGGAAGGTGAGAAGGTGAGAATGGATTCGGCAATGTCGGTACCTGTCTTACCCACCAGAAAAGTCTAGGCTGCGACGAAGCTGTAGCGTAGTAAACCATTTCAGACAAAGTCGAGATTATGAGCAAGGAGTACCATAGGTTAACATGGAACTTACGATCCTTTAATTTATGCATATGGTTTTGGGGACTCCTACCTGTGATGTCACACATCTGGTACGTACGTAAATTCGTCGACAGTGACGAAATTATTCATCACATTCGACGAATGGTCGAGGGATTTGGATGAGGGAAACCCAGACGATGTTTTGTTTGTGGATTTTGCAAAGGCGTTTGAGTCTGTACTGTCCCGTAAACTATTTTTTTAATTACGTTCACTTGGATTCGATGGTAAACTTTTGAGTTGGTTGAGTGCCTTCCTTCTACAAATGAAAAAATTACGTCACTTTCCCTTTCCTTTCGTCTAAACTCTAGTCTAACTACTATGAGTACAAATACTAATACAAATACAAATACTAATAACAGGGTCTAAATTCTAGGTTGAGAATGGAACTTTAAATATTTTCACTAGCGTTTCAACACCATCAAAGAAAATGAATAAAAACGCACTTGTTGAATTCGTCTTTTTCTTACTTTGGCGTCAGAAAGAAGTAAAGTTAACACACAGGTTCAAAAACACAAAGAAAAACCATATTAAAAGAATATTTCTGCATTTGCCATTTTATTGCAGCTTCATTGCTCATCGTTTAAATACATGCTTCTTTAATGACTACTTTAAAGATTCCCACAGTCGCCAACTACCCGGCCATAGCAAGCACGGCCAAAATTTAATACGGGTACACTTCAGTACTTTAGTCCAATACTCGTATATTCGTATCTTTGTAGAGAGCGTTAACTGCTTCCGGTCATCTGCCAAAGCAGTAAAGTAAAGATCCCACTTGGTCACCCACCCAAATATCAATTGAGCCTAATGCTGCTTAACTTCGGTGATTTGACAAGGCGAGGAGCGCAAGCTCAGATAAGGGTAATTCATTCGAACAGGATGCAACGATGCCTGGGTGTGGTGAAAGTAACATGGTTTCTGCGTCATGTTTAGATTGTCGGACAGAGAAAGGTTAGTGCGGCCAGGGCCAGGGCTTCAAATAAACCGTTAAACCATTAGTGCTATACCGGCGGTTTTGGCACTGTCGTGGGCGGAGACCCCTTACTTGCGACACTGGGGGTTCCGCCACATGTGGGTCCAGGGTAGGGGAATTTACAAAGAGCCATTGGGTTTTGCAGGGTCACTCAACGTTCAGTAGGTGACTTCGCCTTCTACTGGCCCTGTCGATGTTCTTTCCTCCTGCTGTTCCCTGCACAGCCCACGCAGGTGGCTCCTTTCGTAATGATGTATGAATGTAGCAAGGCCGGCTGAGATAGTAGCTGAGCTCAACTACTATCTCAGCCGGCCTTGGAATGTAGTATCGTCGTCGTTGTCATAAAAGACCCATTACAGGCGTAGGCAAGCACGATATATCCCTCGTGACGAAGGGTATTTTCGCTATCTTTCCATTCGTGCAAACCACACGTCTCTAGCTGCAACCGTTCTGAAGTTGTTTCTAAAAATACATTTTTATGTAATTTGTATTTTTAAACAAGCATGGCCTTCAAATGGATAAGAAAAGTTGCTCCTTCCTGCTAATTTTAACAGGACTAATGTTACAACTATAAACTGCTTGTCTGTGGATTACTTAGTATCATTCACAGCTTAAAGAGGGATTGCCACCACATGACGAGCTGCAACATCGACAGCCATTTGTTGCTATGTAGTTCAGTCTAGCCCTTACTTTCAACATGCGAAGGAACGCACAAATAAATTTATTTTTATAAAACAAACAGGCCACGTGACTCCTAAATTACAGAGTGTAAAGTTGGTGCGTGTGTGTGCACCAGGTAGCAAGCGGTAAAGTTAAGCCTAACGTAGCAACGGGCGCTTTTTTTTTATATTATAAAGAACGATCGTTTTGAAACGCAGATTTTCAACCGATAGATGAGCGCCATCTAGTGACAGTGATATCGTTAACCTTGACCGCTTCCTCCTCTGTGCATGTGGACGAAGCTTGTCTGTTGTGAAAAAAGAATTTTCTTGGAGCATTCCTACGCTTGTTAAAATCAGGTGCTACCGAGGTCGTAAAGAAATGATTGTATTACTCCAAGGTGCAACATAGAACTAAATAACGGTAGACAGCACCAGATGCTGCGGCCTATCATTCTGGAATATGCACCTTTAACGGGGCAAAATTCTGCAGAAAATATTTGGATTGCGTGCACTTTTTTTTTTTAAGGTAAGGTCTTTTTTCTGGGTATCCGAGACAATTCAAATTCTTAAAATGTCGGAAAGTGCTTACTTATTTTGAATTAATAAGAGTTCTTTTTTTTTTCATAATTACGTATTAACACCACACTAACTACGCCTATTAACTCCGTACATTTAGGCCTAGTCGTGTAGTAGTATGAATGAATTGAAATTGTATTACACATAAAGGTTTCCAGAAGGGATGGGGTATCATCCTCTAACACTGGTCCTACATTTCAAAGAAGATAAAAGATAATAAGTGGTATTATAAACAAAACAAAGACTTAAAAACACTTTAAGTAGCACGAAAGATCGCACTTCTCCAGGCCACTCTTAAATTGGCCGAGACTCGTCGACGCCACCAGCGCCGGAGGAAGACAACTCCATGACCTCACCATACGGTTCGAAAAGAAATACTTAGTATAATCTCTTCTTACAGCACGTACTTCAAGTTTAAGATGATGACCCCGAGTCTGGACATTGCCACGAACAGTGAAAAAGACCTACGAGTCAGTATCCACCAGTCCCCGAAGAATTGAAAAAGTAAGCGACAGATCGGCACGAAGCCGTCTTAGTTCGAGTGAATCTAGACGCAAGCTCGCAAGTCGTAGTGAATATGTCAAATTTCGCATGCCAGGAAGGCATTTTTTGAAGGAGCGTTGCACGGGCTCCACAACCTTAATATCTTTAATGATATGAAGGGACCATACCTGACTGGCATATTCAACAATTGGCCTAACATAAACTTTAAAGGCTTTAACCAGCATGGCTCTGTCGCCAGATATAAAACATTTTCTAATCATGTAGCTAACCCTCTTTGCTTTAGCCGCAACATTACAGCAATGCTTGGAGAATTTAAGATTCGAAGTTAGGTGAACACCAAGGTCTTTTGTCTCATAGATGCAATCAAGGACAGGGTCTCCCAATCAATACGCCGTAGTCCTATGGCAAATTCCTAGGGGCAAAACTTTTGACTTCCCATTATTAATGAGCAATTGCCACTTTAAAAACCATTCATTCAGAAAATCAATAGCGAACTGGAGTGACTTATGATCCTGTGAGTCAGTAATGCTACTATACAGCTTAAAGTAACATCCAGCCTGCCTTATAACCTTCCGCCTGCCTCACAACATCCACGCGACGATCACATCCGCGTATTTACCACAGCTAAGATCAACTAAAACGGTAGCTTCGTTCATCACAGCGAAAAAACGTAGCTACTGTCTCAGTTGTCATTGCGCTTAATAGTCCAGCCAGCGTAAACCCATTGATTGTGTCGTCAAAAACCGTAATGATTCTTGTATTTTAAACTCACAATTTATAATTTTCTAAACTAGTGTCTTATAATTTTGCTTCGGCGATCTATTGGAATAATTAATTTTAATTTTTACTACATTAGACTTCTAGATTTTTGATCTCGTAGTAATTACTAGCAAACGATTAAAATTAATACTGCGCACACGCAGATAAAACTTCCAAGGTCATTGTAGGCGCGCGATGCATCATTTATGTTCGGGACGAACGTAAATAAAGTTAGTAATATTCAACAGAAAATCTCCTAGACGCCCCATTTTAAAACGGTTTTTTAGCAAGGGAAAGACTAACGGTAAGTAAATAGACCTTTGGGGCCGTACTTGATGTGGAGTATCGAGAAAAATGGCGCTGGGAGGTATATCCCTTTAACATCATCTGCATATTTGGGAAGTTTAACACTATACTATAGGTCTAAATGTACATATAGTAAATATGTCAACTGTCTAGCTTATTTGAGCATTATGTTTGCAGGAAACTGCCTGCATGACGTCAAGTTTCCTTGCACTATACGAGTGCAAAATAAATGTAGATATCGCACTTGTAGACTCTACACAGTTACTGTAAGAGTCAACGAGTGGAAAACTAACATGTTTTTTGGCACTCGTAGAGGAAGGAAACGAGGCCTCACACGATCATTATGTGGAACATAATGTGTAACAAGCTATAGTAGTATAGTGCTACAGTATTGTAATATTGAGAAATATTGCAATAATCGCAAATATCGTATCTTAAGGTGTCGTAATAATCGTGTAATCGAAATTTCTTTGTCGCCCTCGATATCACGCCTGCTTATGATTAATGAGGATCATGCTTGCACAGACGAAAAACGGCGTTAGTATCCTTGATTAAAATTACGAATAGCACCGTGAAGAACTTGCTTTAGCCTATATACTTTAAGCAAGAAAAAATACTGTCGTTTTATTTATTTATTTTTTCTTGTTGCACGAAAACATTATGACGTTGTACAATGAAGGTGATTTAAATTACAAACGGCGTTACAGCCTTGATTAAATAAAAAATCATTATGAACGTCATTAAAAATATTTTCATTATTTTTAATGTATCTGTTAAATGTGGAGCTTCTCTATTTGAATTAAACCTAAAACTAAATTGTTACACATTGAAAACACGTTTATTTATCACCAATCGAACCCATTTCGCTCGCCGTCCTGTAATTACGCTTTTATTGTTGTGCCGCATCACTTTACTCAACGACCAAATAAAGCGTTTATGTATCAGTTAGACGATGGCGTTCGGCAACAATGCGGTAAGACCTTCGCTGTTTACCCTAGTGGCGAAGTCACAAGGGCAATAAAGCGAAAGTCTTGCCGCATTGTTGCCGAAAGCCATCGTCTTAGCATATTTGTGTACAACGAGTTGAATCCTTAGTGGACGAGCCATTGTTGAAATAAAGCGACAGTGTTAGCACATTGTTGCCGAACCATCGTCGAATATATTTGTACAACAACGATTTGCATTGTTAGTAACCGAGCCATTGTTGTGATAGTGTAACGAGCCATTGTTGGCGGGAATGTTCTTTGCTCTAACTCCGTTTTGGAAACTAAATAACTGCAATAAATGCCTTATTTGTTTATTTTAATCAGTCTTATCACCCAGTTTAGACGATCTCAGTACTATGCAACAATGCTTGTAACAATGCAACAAGCCCGGAGGACTGGAATTTACATCCCAGGCCTGGAGTACTGAGATCGACAAAGGGTCAGCACGTGCACAACAAAGAACGAATCGTGCTGACGTTCTTTTGCTCAGAAAGCATGACAATACGACTGTGCGTGCAACAATGTTTGCACAAAAACTGAATCCTAATGCCGATTTTCTCCTTTAGCGAACAAAGACGATGTTGCAATAACAATGAATGACAGTGAATGCACTTTTCAATTGTTACGCGACTTGGTGATAAATAGATTATTACCCGCTTCCCTCGTACTGAGCTCAACAATGGCTCGGCCCCTGCGGGGCCTCGACATTGTTAATCTCAGTACTCGGAAATTGGGTAATAACCTATACTTAACTCTTTCCTTTGGGTATTTCTTCAGCTGCAATAAATGTATTATTTTGGAAACATTGACACGTAAATATTGATACGCAAACGTTGATACCAGTGGTAAGCTCGATTTACTTACGTTAGTACGAACCAAAGACCTTCGTTTTCTTACTTACGTAAGTAAGAACCCCACGCCTTCGTTTGCCTAGAACTCTTTTTTCTTATTTTGAAAATTAATAGTTGTTAATTTAGAGTGTGAAATAGTTTAATAATACTTTAGAAATGATTTGGGATACGTAAATATGGACAACGAATGCATTTTTACTACTTAAGTAAGAACCAAAGACCTTCGCTTTCTTACTTACCTAAGTAAGAAACCCACGCTTAGCCGTGGTTCTTACTAGTTGTCAGACAACGGTTTCATTGTTGCAGCTGTGTGTCTTCACGATATAAATCCACTGATGCAACAATAGTCCAACAATGAAAGAGTTGTTCAAGGATTGTTACTCGATTCCTATCACCGTTCAAACAACGAAAAGTCAACGACGACTAACCCCTTCAAACAACTACCATTAAACCATGCGCAATGGCTGTTTGTCGTGACGTCACCATGAATTAGCCAATGACGAACGAGAGCGACGGCTGTTTGGCCGTCTGATTGGACTAGCCCAGTCATGTGATATGCACGTCACAGCAAACAGCCATGGCGTGTGGTATAAAACTGTTTTGGGCTCAGAGTATACAGTTGCTTGCGGTGAGCGCCATTACCGTTAATTTAACGAAAACTCGACGACGAATACCTCTACAAAAAATAAGTGTTGTAGATTAATACAAATCGTTTCATGCATCACACGTCAATTATTAATATTTAATCGTCCCACATTTTTTACAAATAATTTCACAGTTCATTACATATCTTGTTCATCACCGATTACTATTTTGTATCTACCGTCAAGTCTTCGAGAAAGGTAGAATTGTTTGTTATCTTTTAAAATGATAAGCCACCAAGTGCCGGTGAATACATGTTCCTTCCTGATCACGGCTGGCTGTAATCAGCTTGTGATTCCTATCCTCCTCTGGCCTGAACTACGCGTGCGAAGTACATCTGTTACCTAATTTGGTATCAGGGAAACCAACCAACTTGACCTTGCAATGCCGACTGCTATAACTAAACGTTCTCAGGGCGACTGATTTCCGCCACTCATCTATATGAACAGCAGCTATACAACAAAATATACTCCACCAACCAAAGTATTTATTGCCGTTATGTTAATTCAGCATAAGGTGGATGGCGACAATGAACAATTTATGTAAAAAAAAAAAAAAAGCTTCACAGACACTGCGTTTAACACTATCGTAATTTGTTTAGTTAAAAGGACATTCCTCCCAGCGCCATTTTTCTCGATCCTCCACATCAAGTACGGCCCCAAAGTTTTATTCACTCACCGTTAGTCAATCCCTAGCTAAAAAATCCGTTTTAAAATGTGGCGTCTAGGAGATTTTCTGTTGAATATTGGTAACTTTATTTACTGCGTCCCGCACATGTATGATCCTTTACGCGTCCTCAATAACCATCACGTTTCATTGTTTCCGGTTGTGACGACACAGTTTTTGCGTCATTGCTGTCACGTGACCCGCAATTCGTCTGCTAGGCCAGAACGTCGTTCACGATATCACGAGAAGACGAGATCGGAAGTGACGTTGTAGTATAACTACGCCGAACCTCGCAACGGTAGCGCACGGACACACGACTGCGCGTGGCTGTTATACGACAGGCCGGATTTTGCTTTAAATTATTTCAAATGTCGAATTTATTAAAGGGGCGACAGCTGCTTGGCCATTTTTATTAAATTTCCTTTATACACTACCGCGATGTAGTTTTTAAAGAAATCATCTAACAATTATTATTTAGAGGTCCACGTGCCCGATTTCAGTGTTATATGTAGCACATACCTTATTTTAATATTAGCATTAAGGTAGGGTTAGTCTTTAGAAGGAGTGTGTAGCTTTGTGGATTGTAGGCTCCAGTAAGATTGAATAAATAATACCTTATTTTTGTCATTTCTTCTCGTGGCAGTCAGGATTTTAGAAAACTCTTTCAACCATGGAACTCGTATACTATCACGTACTGCGATAGTACATTCCCAAACCTACCTCAGTTGTGTTCCTTATAAACCGTACTATAACTTCGCGTAGCCCGGAGATATACCTGCGATTATATACATCTTAAGTTCGACCAATCTTAGAATATTCTTCTGAGCTATGCTTTCCTCTTTATTAGTAAACAAAAACGAACTCGTTTGATGCTTGACGTAAGGTTTAACTGATTCGAAGTCAAAACAGCAAAGGAACACAAATAAACTTTCCTGTAAGGTTTCATATGCTGCAGTGTTGCTGTACTGTTTCGTCCACGTGAAACCTTACTGCTGTATTCAAATGTTTTTACCAATTTTATTTTTGCACACGATACTTCAGTTAATGATTGGTTCATTCTACTTGGCTACACGACATCGCTGGAAAATGCTTAAAACATAACCGTGTTAGTGGGTTTACAACAGCTCTACACATAATTGAAGGTTCATGCGAGGCTTTGAAAATCTAGAAATGCCCTGGAAAGTAATAATGTAATTCCATGCCTGGAAAAGGGCTTGAAAATCGTGAAAAATGCTATATGTATCATCAGTAAGGTGATGAACGAAAAGTAGATGTCGTGACTGAAGAACACTGAACAAATTTAGCCAAGAAAGTGGTCGAATGTGTAACCTTACATTTTTCTTCCTTTGTTTGGGCATGACTTTAATTGTATTTACGTGTGTAAAAGTTGGCTACAACAGTAAGGTTTCACGTGGACGAAACAGTACAGCAACACTGCAGTATATGAAACCTTACAGGAAAGTTTATTTGTGTTCCTTTGCTGTTTTGACTTCGAATCAGTTAAACCTTAAATTAAGCATCAAACGAGTTCGTTTTTGTTTACTAATTCGTGCTACGTTGGCATACCATACAATTTATTTATTTTTTTTAAGTTTTGCATCTTTATCAATCAGTCTTAAGTCTTGCGTACTCGTACTCGATGGTTTGTCTTCGATTCGATAGCCACGAAATGGACGCCATGTTGGATTTTGAATTCTCGCAGCGAGGTGCTATTTATTATACCGACGTTTGATCATTGCTAGAAGCTGTACTTTGACGGAGAATAGCAAATTTTGGAAATAGCGTGAAATGACAACAATCTTGTAGCAATGTTTAAAATTACTGTAGCACTTTGTTCGTTATCCGTGTTGTTATTTATAATACATACAATTTGTTATCTATTACCGCATTCATTCAGTAGCAACGGGAAACTCGTAATAAATAAACAACGGTTGACTAGCAAATAGCTTTCGGCGAGCGAGAAGGCCTTTTTGCATAAACGCGTCCTCAGGCTCCAAAGACTAAACTTGCACTCATTTTGGTGGAGGTTTACCAGAGGAAACATTATTACCTTGTACAAAATCATAAGACTCGACTTTGGGGCACCGCTCCTTAAACAACTATTTAATCTAAATTCAACTTCTCACACTCGAGGGCACAGCTATAAAATTCTTAGACCAATCATCAATGAGTCGAAAACCAAAAGCTACTTTTCATATAGGCTAATCTCATATTGGAACTCCCTTCCAGAACATGTTATCACAGCAACGAATGTAAACACATTCATAAATAACCTCGACCAACACATCACCACATGCACTAACTGGCAATTCGCTACCTTCAACGAGATCTAACATGCATGTCTTAAATTAATAATTTACACTATTTTGTTATAAACTAGCTGTATTCTGAATTTTGTGCCTTGATAATCGTGTGAATTAGATCATTAACAATAAGGTAGCACGAGTTTATTATTGCATGACTTAAACCTTGTATTCAATGAATTAAACCATGTATTTTGGATACGCTTTGTGGAAAACTATATATTGCTGAAAAAAAGTAATAGCCAACATCAAACCAGCATGTTCTAACATTATGAATGAAATCATTCTTTTTACCAGTGCATGAAGTCTATTTAGGTAACTAAAATCATGTAACATGAATGGCATGTAACCAGGCATGGTACTAAGCACGAAACTGTTATATAAGCATGGCATGAAATTAAATCTGCTTCGCCGCAAACCCGTTAAATTGAACTACGTAAAATGATCCCTGAATTCAGGGGTGAGAGGTTAAATGGGAGTACTGTAGGATCAATGATATTTTGTAAAGTGCATGTAAATCAAGTCCTATATTCGTGTGTAACCTATTGACTATTGTTACAGTAAAACTTTAACGAAATTTCCATAAGTTCTTAAAAATTATATATACATATCTGTCGTTATCCTAACATATTATAGTAACCCTTAAAACTGTATAGAGTTGAATGCTCCATAAAAAAAAGCAAAAGTTAGAAAATTTAAAATAGAAATAATAATTAGCCAACAATAACGAAGTAGTCGTCAGTTGATATTTGATATTTATTAGAGCTTACTGACCAGTTACACCATGTGCTCAAACTACTATACATCATCGCAACCAGTACCATATCAAGTGCCCAACTACCCTTTTATATACCCCAGTACCCCAGTTACACTTGTTTTTTAACAACCATCAAAACTATTAACATTGTGATCTGCCCAATTAGCAATTGCCTGAATATTTAAAGGGACATTTCTCCCAGCGCCATTTTTCTCGATCCTCCACTTCAAATACGGCCCCA
>JAHWFP010159367.1:55900-102335 GCA_023313725.1 Lithobius niger | reverse complement strand
TTTTGCTGAGGCTGCTGTATTTCAGCGTGCGGTTGAGGACTTTTCTGATGTGGATGAACTTTCCACTCATTTCGCTGACGTGGTCCTTGCTGCTGCTCATGCTACTATCCCGCGTACGTCCACTCAGCCGCGGCGGGTTCCTGTTCAGTGGTGGGCACCTGCTTGCGGGCAGGCCATTCAGGGCCGCCGGCGAGCGTTGCGTGCGTTTACAGTCAGCCCAACTGCTGACAACTTTGTAGCCTTTAAGCGCTGTCGTGCCCGTGCCAGGTTTGTCATCCGTGAGGCTAGACGTGCTTCGTGGGCAGTTTATGTTTCGTCGATCACGCGCTCCACGCCTTCTCAGCAGGTGTGGCGGAAGGTACGCCAGATCTCGGGGAAGACCGTGCCTTCCCCGGTTTCACAGCTGAAGGTGGCGAATACCGTGATCTCTTCTGTGCCGGATATCGCCGACTGTCTTGCGTCTGCGTTTGCACAGGTTTCGAGTGATAACCATTATGATCCTGGTTTCCTCAGAATAAAACGTAGTGAAGAGGCTCACCCTCTAGACTTTCGCTCCGACGGGCTAGAGGAGTACAATTTACCGTTCACCAGGCAGGAATTTGTTTCCGCTTTGTCCAAGTCGCATGACTCCACCCCAGTGCCTGATGATGTTCACTATCAGCTGTTGAAACATCTGCCTCTTGCCTCCCAGCAGTTCTTGCTGGAGATGTTCAACCGTGTGTGGGCAGAAGGCTCTGTTCCGGCAGCGTGGAGGACAGCAGTGGTCATCCCGATTGTGAAACCGGGCAAAGACCCTACTGCTCCTTCCAGTTATCGCCCAATCGCTCTGACTAGCTGTGTCTGTAAACTTATGGAACGGATGGTCAGTGAGAGGTTGGTCTGGGTGCTGGAATCACGCGGATTCTTATCTGCGTCCCAGTGTGGCTTTCGACGTTTTCGGTCAACCATCGATCATCTGGTTGCCCTTGAATCGGATGTGAGGGAGGCTTTTCGCCTGCGTCAACATCTGGTTCAGGTTTTCTTTGACTTGGAGAAGGCTTATGATACGACCTGGCGTTATGGGATTCTCCGTAATCTCTATAACTGTGGCTTGAGAGGACGGATGCCGCTGTTGCTTTCCGCTTACCTCTCATGCCGTTCTTTTCGTGTTCGTGTCGGGGCGGCTCTTTCCCGCCCGTTTGTCTTGGAGAATGGTGTGCCTCAAGGAGGTGTTCTTAGTGTCATCTTGTTTGCTATTGGGATCAACCCCATTGCTCAGCAAGCTGCTGTTCCCCAGTCATTGTTTGTCGATGACTTCGGCCTGCGCTTTCGAGCAGCTCGCCTGCAGACCTGCGAGCGGCAGCTACAGCTGGCGATTAACAAGGCCCAGACCTGGGCGGTCAGAAATGGTTTCCGGTTTTCTCCGGACAAGACTGTGTGCATTCACTTTTGCCGCCAACGAACGCTGCACCCAGATCCTTGCCTGTACTTGGGGCAGGCGCAGATTCCTGTTGTCCCACAGGCACGTTTCCTGGGTCTGGTGTTCGATTCCAGGTTATCTTGGCTTCCACACTTGCGCCAACTTAAAGACAAGTCTTTGCGGGCACTTAACATCTTGCGGGTTCTGTCGGGCACTTCATGGGGTGCCGATCGCACTGCCATGTTGCGCCTCTACAGAGCCCTTGTCCGCAGCAAACTTGATTATGCGTGCATGGTGTATGGTTCGGCTAGTGACTCGACTCTCCAGATGTTGGACACTGTGCATCACAGTGGCCTGCGTGTGGCGACTGGGGCATTTCGAACTTCTCCAGTGGTCAGCCTCTATGCTGAGGCCTCGGAGCCACCTTTGGCCATTCGTCGGCGAAAGCTGGCCATTCAGTATGCTGTGCGTTTACGTGCTGTGGAATCCAGTCCTGCTTGGTCCATGGTTTTTGGGCCAGACTTGCGAGTCGGTAGACGCAGGGTGGGTAAGGGTGATTTCCGCGATAGGCTCCAGCAGTCCTGTCAGGAGAAAGCCTTTGAAATGCCCAGCGTTTTGAGGCTTGGGGGGATGCCAGTAGCCCCTTGGCTTGTCCCAAGTGGCATTTTCATTTTCGCTCTGACGTCCCTCCCGAAGGGTTCCACTCTACCTGCACGGTACTTACAGGAGTTCCGGCGGCTGTGTTCTCAGTACGCCGGTTATCAGCGGCTGTTTACTGATGGGTCGAAGTCAGACGCTGGCGTGGCTTGTGCTTGTGTTTGTAAGGGAGTGACGGTTGCCCATCGCCTTCCATCAGGCTATTCTGTGTTTTCTGCAGAGCTTTTGGCTCTCGGTTTGGCGGTGGAATGGATCCTTGGCCTTCAGGGCACGCATTTCATTATCTTTAGCGATTCCATGAGTGCCCTGGGGTCCTTGGCGAATTACAATCCTCGGAACCCCTTGACACAACGTGTCCAAGCTTTGCTTTCCCGCTTGCCTGGCCAGCGGAAAACCGTGCTTTTCTGCTGGATCCCGGGCCATGTTGGGATAGGTGGAAATGAGCAAGCGGATTCTGCAGCAAAAGGGGCCCTTTCTGGCCCTCTCGGTAGAGATCTCAGGCTTGTTCCCTCGGACGCTTTTCCATCTCTGCGTCTGAGGTTACATGCGTTTTGGCAAGTCTCGTGAGATGGACAGGACGGCAATAAGTTACGAGCTATTAAAGGCACTGTTGAGGAATGGCACTCGGCGTGTCGCCGCAGTCGCCGTGAGGAGGTGGTGTTGGCCCGTTTGCGCATTGGTCACACTCGACTTACTCACTGTTTCCTTTTGCGGGGGGTTGACCCTCCTGAATGTTATTGGTGTCGGCGGCCACTTACGGTCCGGCACTTCCTTGTTGATTGTTGCCATCTTGATGGTTTTCGTCGTCGTTTCCATCTTCCGCATGACATTGTGCGTCAATTGGGCGATAAGTCTGTCCTCCTGTCCGGTGTTTTTCAATTTTTGCAGGAGGTACAGATATATGACAAGATATAGGTTAGGGGTTTGAATAATATCTCTGTAATGTGTGGTGCAGTGGCAACCCGGACCACTGCACTGTGACTGAGGTTGGCGCTAATGACCAAGCTGTCGACGCGCCATTAAGCCTCATTCCCCCCCCCCCCCCACTACAACTTCAACCTACCCAAGTTTCACCTCGACCGCAAGTGCTGCAGCCAATGGTTTAGACCCCAGAAGTTCGACTAACCAGAAGTCGCGCCCTAAGAGAAGGGATAGTTGTCCCAGAAATCCACCAGAAGACTTCGTCAGAGGGGGACACAGCTCACAATGCCGTTTTTGCCAAAGCCTCTAATGATTTCAAGAAAACGGAAGATGACTATGTTTTTGCATTGAATGCTACTCCTCAAGAACCGAGAACTGTAACTGAAGCCATGAACAGTCCGGAAGCAAACCAATGGAGAATAGCCATGAATGACGAGTATGGATCTCTCATAGCAAACGGAACATGGGAGCTAGTGGATCTACCAGAGGGCGCCCACACTATAGGAAGCAAGTGGGTGTTAAAAATAAAGAAGAATGCCAAAGGCGAAATAGAGCGCTACAAAGCACGCCTAGTGGCAAAAGGATTTGCACAAAAATATGGAGCCGAATTCCAAGAAATTTACGCACCTGTCCCCGGACTTTCCACCATCAGACTTTTAATTTCAGTAGCCGTCCAGAAAGGTTACTATGTAGATCAGTACGACATAAAAACTGCCTACTTGAACGGTTTCCTAGGAGACGGAGAGCAAATCTACATGGACCAACCTGAAGGGTTCATTGTTCAAGGTCATGAGCACCAAGTATGTCGTATAATCCGTAGCCTCTATGGCTTAAAACAAAGTGCACGAAGGTGGTACATACGTTTCGCCGAGGAAATGCAGAAGAATGGCTTGAAGAGGTGTCGCTCCGACGCTTGTGTATTTTTCCTCAGAGAAGGCAAAGAAATATGTCTGTTAATTGTATACGTGGATGATGTCGTCGCCATCCCTTCCAGTCCGAAGATGCGACAGTTTGCAAGAAGCGTTTTGACGAAAAGCTTTGAAATTCACCCTCTTGGCCCAATAAATTTTATGTTGGGAATCCAATTTTCAAAGACTCAAGATGGTGCTATCACCATGAACCAGACACAGTACATCAAGAAAGTTCTGTCACGTTTTGGGATGCAGGATTGCACACCAGTGACGACTCCCTCAGTACCAAGGAGGACAAGAAACACGAGAATTAACTGAATGTCCAGACAAGATTCCACTACGAGAACTTGTTGGTGCACTCTCTTACATTTCAAATGGCACACGCCCTGATATTTCCTTCGCTGTGAACTGCTTAGCACAACGTGCATCCACACCTACAAGGATTGGCAAGCTGGAAAGAGAATCCTTCGATACTTGCAGGGAACCAAGGAGCAGAGCTTAGTCTTACGACCAGATCACACCGGACTCCAAATCTACACTGATGCGAGTCATGCAAGCGATTTGGAAACTCGCAGGTCCACAACAGGAGTAGTGGCAACTTATGGCGATGTACCTTTCCTTTGGAGATCAAACCTACAAAGGACAGTTTCCCTGAGCACCATGGAATCTGAGTATAAGGCGATTTCCCAAGGCGTACAAGAGTGCCTCTGGACTAGAGAACTATTAATTGAAACAGGCATCATACCTGCCGATGGTGTCAAGCCTACACCACTTTGTACAGACTCACAAAGCGCTCGTGCCCATGCAGTGAGCTATGTGGAAAAATCACGCACAAAATACATAGACATTATTTATCACCATGTGCGTGAACGAATAGAAGACAAAAGTGTGGAAATACTTTACATCCCCACAAAATCAAATGTTGCCGATTTATTAACAAAATCGCAGCCTGGACCAAGACAAAACTTGTTGACTAATAAATTAAATGTTTTTGTTTCCAGGTAAACCTCCTTCAGTCAGAGGGGGAAATTGTCAGCTTGTTCAGAAATGAACAGCGCCATGATTTGTTTAGATTAATCATGTTTGTGACTTCAGGAGCTATTGACTTTGCACACCAATCCCCAGTTCCTGAGTCAACATTGAGTGAAATGCCGCACATGGGCAGTACCGGTTTCCTGGAGAAGAAACTCCGAGAAAGTTCCAGGCCAGGAATCCGGAAGTAAATAAACCAGTTGGAAGGCGACGTCACGAACGTTTTGTGGAAGACGGACTTCCAACTCAGCCTCCTACGTGAGCAGCCCTAAGCTGCTAACTGTCCAACTTTCCTATTATGTAAAGTTTAAATTATAACTGTTATGTATAGTTTTCTGTCATGCCTATTAAACTCTTATTTAGAGTTACAAAGTTTAAAGTCTTTGAAAGAATCCACAGTCGTAGTTAAAATACTCACCTCTAACAATAAGATTAGAAACATACACATTTGGTTAAGTTCACAAGATAATGAAATAATAAATTTAAACGGCGAAACGGTTATGATCGTTAAATATATAATCGTTATATACAAAACAAAACGAATGTTACTATTCGAAAGTAAAAAAAAGAATATTGGGAAAAGGGTCAGAGATAATATTAAATTAACACCAAAAAACCCAGTATTCAGCAAATTTATAACCGCAGGTAGAAGTTGAGTTTAACTGAAGATTATCTGAATATAAACGAATCGTTACAACACGATTCCTCCGTGGAGAGCTATTCATTTCACGAATGTAACCCGATAGTAGGAACTAATCTCAACAACATCAATTCGGAAATTATAATTATAATCGAAAACCAGGAATTGTTTCTGCACGTTGTTAACAGTTATCTTCTGACTAAAAGCAAACTGCTGAAAAGCGACGATACTAATTATGTCGATGCTGACGTCGCGACTCTCGTCAATAACGGTCCCATGTACCTGTTTTCCAGCATTAAATATCACAAGCTTGTCGACGAATGAAATTACCCCTGGTACGGGACTCCCATGAAAAGCCTGCTCACGTACAGCTCGAGTGATCAAGTATCGTTGCTGGGGAACGGCTGGACTGATGCCGCTGAATCTTCCAATGACAGTTTGGACGATAACATAGGATTCAAATAGAGATAGATATTCCACCATCGTGAAGGAACCAGTTCCTAAAGAGAGCTTCACGTTCGCTATTCTTTTAAAACACTGCTTGGGATTTTTCGAAAATTACGACAAGGTGCTCTATGGCAGCGTTTTTTCAAAGTGTGATCCGCGAGCAGTTAGACGCGCTTTGTATGACGCTGGGGAATTGTGCATCGATTCGGTTCAGTTTAAAAAGACTTATCCTCTAATGGTTTTGGATTGCTCCAAACAGTCGGAAACTCTTCAGTCAGGCATCGTCGACGTGCAAGTAAAACTGAAATTTAACGCCGCTGTCCCTGCCAACACGACCTGTCAGGCCTTGTTGATCGTATTTATAGTCGAAGTATTTATTAATATTATAAAAAAGAAATGGGGAAAATATTGAAAAGACGCAAGACCGGAAATCAAAGAAAACGAGGAGGGTTTTTACCGCTGTTGGCGTTGCTCGGCCAACTCATAGCAGGCATGGGGGGTTTAGCAGGAGCCGCCGCAGGTATTACTATGGCAGTTAAGAAAGATCAGAAAGATGCTGAGGTACTGTCCGAGATGGTGAGACATAACAAGAAGATGGAGGGTTAGGGTTTGAAAAGAAAAAAAGAAGACGAAAAAATGAGTCGTGGCAGAAGGCTCTATCTGAAGCCAGCGAGGGCATGATCGATTTTAATAAACCGTTAACGAATCTGTATTTAAACCTATTGGTCAAAATCTTAAAAATTTCTAAATACAGGGGTAATTTTAGTAAGGATCGGCTGCTCCTAAAACCTAAACCTCGCTGCGAATGTGGCATCGTCAATCTCATAGATTTTCACGCCGGAGACGGCAGCTATTGGGTGGCTTACTTGACAGTTACGGACACGCCCCGTTATTTCGATAATTTCGGCAATCTGGGTCCTCCCGTGTCTATCTCCGAGTACTTGGGGCCCTTTAAATACAATCACGACGGAGTGAAGAATTTTAATCAAATATGGTGCAGTCATTTCTGCTTCTTTATTCTGAATTCATTGACAGAGGGACACGACTACGAGATTGTTTTAGATGTGATGAGGAGGTAGCTATATAAATTTGCCTGGGAATAGTTTTAGATCTACTTGATAAAGATTCCCGATATCCGCAGGGCTATCCATATCAGCTGCTATAAAAATACACGCACCAGGCCAAAGATGCAAAAGTTTTTTCCCACCAATTACGTTTGGTTCAATGTCTATATCAAGTGCAGTTTCATCTTCAGGATCCCAGTTTCTGTATTAAAACTGAAAACCAGTACACGGTCCTTCTTCCAATTCTTCATTCTGTTTATATTCTCTATATTCATACTCCGGTTTTAAAATGTCGTAAAATACTGCACATTGCAGCTTTAGACCTACAGGAACTGCCCTCAAGCCCAATCCCTTCAAATAATACTCCTCCTAGGAATAGTAATAAGTAAAAGGATTGCCATTACCGCAGGAGAAAAAGTCACCTTTTTTGAACAAAGTGATGATGTAAAAACTGATTATTTGCATACATTTTTCGAGGACGTAATAGCATTGTACCAGCATTATAGAGAGCTGTGGGTTTGTGTCGGTTTATAATTGGTTTTTGGTTGCATTAAAGTCTCCCTTTTCATTCTCAGGTAATGAAAAGACTTCTGCTTTCCTGTTGTAGGTAGATTAGCTGAGAATAATTTACAGCATCTCCGGGATATACGCCGGGTTCTAGATTCTTCAAACGTTTGTGCCTCGCATCATATACATCATAGTTTAAATTAATACCCTGCTCATTGTTGAGATGTAGAGTAATCTTATCGAAATATTCTTTGTTAGCAGCGTCCCTAGATTGTGTGGAAAAAGCAAGGTCTTTGATCGTTTATTATTAGCTTCGAAATGACCATTGATATCTTCCTTCATTCCAACATCTGATTGAAATTTTTTCATGTTTGTTCCTAATTCGTTAAACTGGGAATAAATTACAGCATCTTCGGGGTCTATGACAGCTCCCACTTTAGTCAATCGTTTATTCTGCATGTCATAATCTTTATTTGAGTCTAATATAAATCCTACCCCACGAGTTCCTTTCACAACTCTCTGCATTTCCTTCAAAGACTGACCAAATTTATTTACCAGGATTTTTTATATTTTTGTCAGTTCGTTTTTTATATTTTACATACAGGGTGAGTCAAAAGTATCAACCCAGCAGAATTTACAGCCGCATGATTCGGTTTAGCCACCAATAACCATCGCTCGTTGGTCACCAGAGAGGGGGCCACATATGATCATTAAGGGGTGCCCCCGACCCTGCTCCCCCCCCATTAAATATATTTTCTACTTCCGGTTCCTTTAGGAATAGAGCATTAGTTCCAATTTGAGATATGTGCGGGCAGTTAATTCATGGTGAATGCAGAAAACAGCATGTAAATCGGTCAACAATAGCACGAGCTATGGCCAAAACATGTTAGTGCAAATGTTGGCTTCAGTGCATAAAATAATAGTACCCTGAGCCGTTGTGTGAATTGGTTGATTGTCTTTAATAAGTACAGTAAGGAATCACAAACGGAACGATGTTGATGAAGTGTGTGCCTAGGATGTTTTTGTGCACATTTTTGTTGCACATTTAGCCGCTGCTATTCGACCTAAATGAACCGGAAGTGGAATATTTATTTAAAGGGGGCAGGGTGGGGAGCAACCATGCTTGATCTCAATACCTATTCCCCTGAGTGTCCAAGAAAGGAATTCCTTCTTTCTCACTGATTTCGGGTAAGGGAGGCACCGGTCACTAGTTGACATAGACAGTAATTTTTTATGCAGACAGTACATTTGTTGAAATACTTGTTCAAACCTGGACAGGTGCTTCAAGGTGAACACTAGTTTGTTACATGTGCTGCAGACACATTCCCAAACATGTCCTAGCCACACACGTCATCAACATCGTTACGTTTGCGATTCCTTACTGTAATTATTACACACAATCAACTAACTCGCACAACGGCTCAGGGTATTAGTTCATGCACTGAAGCCAACATTTGCACTAACGTGTTTTGGTCATAGCTCATGCTAATGTTGACCGATTTACATGCTGTTTTCTGCATTCACCGTGAATTAACTGCCTGCACATATCTCGAATTGGGACTAATGCCCTATTCCTGAAGAAACCGGAAGTACAACATTTATTTTAGGGGGGCAGGATCGGGGGCACCCCTTAATGATCTTAATATGTGGCCCCCTCTGTCGCGACCAACGATCGATGGTTGTTTGGTGGCTAAACCAAATCATGCAGCTGTAAACTCTACTGGGTCTATACTTTTGACTCACCCTGTATAAATTTAAAAAAAGAAGAGAAATACAAAAGTTAGGATCGAAAAAAAGAAAAATTCAAAATGCCTCACCCGGCCTGGTGCACGCATCTCTCAAAATTGCTGGAAACAAATTCGCTAAAAGTTAAGACTGAGAAAGCAACCGAGTTAAAAAAAAAATGGAGTAAAGTACACGTTGTCTCCTTCCATAGAATTCAAAGATTTAAAGGGAGTAGGTTCTCCCATTTCGAACAAAGATTCTAAACACAAGGGTTGGATTTTGCCGATGGACCCCGAAACTCAAAACTCGTTGAAAAATCTTAGACAGTACATCTGCGAAAATTAAAGTTAAAAATGACGAGCAGACACCCATTTCTTTGACGATGTTCAATTATCCCAATTACTTGCTCCTGGTTTCGTCCTGCTACCCATTCTGTGAAAAGGCGAATGACACCGCGGATAAACCACTCTGCCTTAGAACGTGGGTGTACAACTATATCCACAAAACTAAAGGGAAACTGAACAAGATCGTTATAGAAAAACCGTGGATTAACTTGCCTTTATGCGCAAGTATAACCTTGTCGGAAGTTAGTGGTAAAATTAACTCAGTGTACGTCAGTAACGACACACCCATCACCGTGAAACTTTGGTGCAACATAGAATACGCAGTTGCTGAACCTAACATGACCTTTTTTCTAATGTATAAATAAATACCTGAATAAATGTAAAAAAAATTCAATGGAAATTCTAAATTACGATTTTTTTTCGCCCCCCCCCCCTCAAAGACCTCAAAAATCACCCATTTCTGCCCTCGCATATTAGATGTCTGATTATAGGTCCTGGAAACTGTGGGAAAACGAACCTACTGTTTAATTTTATTTACAACGAGGGATAACTAGATATGACAGATTACATGTATACAGCAAAACTTTGTGTCAGCCAAAATATCAAGCTTTTCAGTCTGCATTTGCTGGTGATTAGAGGTGATTAGAGATAATGCCAATTTATTAATTGTATTTCCTGTGGACGCATTAAACCTAAAACATTTGTACGAAAATCACGTCGGTCCTGACATGGTATTTCTGGCGTTTAAATCGTTGTGTAGAACGTAGTTGGGATGATCCATATGGATTTTTATGGATTGACAAAACCTTAAATGACGGGCGTTATAAACGTTCGTTTTCGTTCGTAAATAAAAGAAGCCGATGATAAAAACATGGCAACGAAACGTAAAATCATAAAACTAAAAGAACGTTTAAAGAAAAAAATTTTGGATCAACATTTGGACGAGCGAGTGTAAGAAGAATTTTTACAAGAGTTTTTTTAAACCCGTCATTAGTACTTTGAAACCAACCCACGTGAATCCAACACCTGCATCCAGTCCTTCAAAAGTAGTTGCTGACTTTCCAACTATAAAACGAGCGAAACTTATACGAACTCCTGTAAAAACCTATAAATCTGAGGAGGAGGATGACGATGATGATGAAGAGGGGTGGGAAACTGAAGGAACAATGCACTATACGAGAAAGTTTAAATGGGCGACACCTCCCAGTTTGATTGATCATACGACTCCAACACCACGAGATCCGCCCATTTCTCCTAATGTATCCAAATATGCGACTCCAGCTCCGGCTATGCCGAACCGAATATGCATCTACCAGTACAGGACCGAAAGTCACTCCCGTGCTTTTAGGCAATTCAAACAGACGTGATTCGACACCTCCAGAAATTCCAAATTTCCCTACCTTCTGATCTTTGGATAGTCTGTTACTGGGTCAAGTCATAAGGCAAACGGCAAAATATTTCCTGCTCAAATGTTTCGAAAATCCCAGAGATTCCGACCCAGTCTTCGGAATGCAATATGACATGAAAACCAGAGAACTGAGCATGGTGAATAAACCCTAAAAATATTCGAGAACGATATAGTTGTTGGCGGTAAACAGTACCCGGGACGACGAGCAATTTGGAGTTTGCTGGTTTTTGCTGGTCCCTGAAAGAAACTTCGTATCCTCCTGACATCAAGGCATCTTATGCGTCTCCATTGAAAAATACGAATGCCATTTATCAACACAACGATCCGAGTACTCGAAAACCCAGGTCTAATCGTGGTACCAAGTATGCATCGATAATAGCACCTATTTGCGAAGACATGAAAACAAAGAAAAAAGGGACCAGCATGGTAAAAAAAATCGGGTGTGCTAGAACGGTGGATTACAAGTACTACAACAATCCTAACCATCTGGTCAAGAGATTGAGGCTTTTGAACGGATCCACCCGAGCGGGACACGATAGTCACAGGAACAAGATGATCAGAAATATTATCAGAATTTGAGAAATGACGTGTCATCACCATTCGTCAAAAAAATGTAACTTCTCAAAATTTAGGTTTAGTTTTAAAAAGTCGTATATAAAACAAAGAACCATGGAAACAAGTAACAAGATGAGGTATTGCGTCAAATATCAACGTCACACTTCCAATGGATCGGAGCCGTCCATTATTATAACCGCAAAAAATAACAGGCAGATGCAAGTTGTATTTTGCGAGGCGTGTGGGACGAAAAAGCTTCCTTTGTCAAGTCTGGGAAAGAGATCGCAAAGAAACTCATAAATAAGCTACTGTTCGAAATGCATTTACCGTGCTACCAATAATGCGGCCTGGGAGCCAAACTGGAAAAACGATTGGCTCGAAATGACCTGGGAATTAATAAACTAGACGAAGCATGCAAAGAACACGATATCACTTAGTCCGAGAGCATCGACTTAAAATATCGGCACGCCGCCGATGAAATCCTAATTTCCAATGCCTAATTTCCTCGAATCCTAATGGCGTGGAGGAAAAACTAGCCGCCTCCATTGTTAATAAAATTATGAAAACAAAACTAAAGTTTGGAATGGAAAATAAAAAAAAGGATGAACTCGTAAAAGAACTTCACAAACCAACACGAAAAAATTTCCGAGACAGAAAGTGATTGTACTGAGCCTGAACGATCTATGGCAGCTGACTAGGTTGAAATGATACCTTATGCTAACCTAAATAAAGAGTTCAACTACTTACTAACCTGCATTAATGTCATGTCCAAGTTCACTTGGGCCATTCCCCTTAAATACTCGAAGGAGCGACACCCCCTAAAATTTACAAGTCGATTTAGGTACAAGTGGACGCACATTATCGGCGAGTTAGTTTCCAATTACAATGACACGGTTCATTCTACCATAAAATTTATACTGAAGGAAGTAACTAAACGTCATCAACCGTTGCTGAGACGAGTTACCCATCTAAAAAAAATTCTGTAGAAACACTCCAGATGAAACCTGCAGAAAAACTTCAGAAATGATCTGCAGTTATTTGGCCACTTTCTGCAGATTTAAAACTGCAATTTTTCTGCAGATTTGAAACTGTAGTTTTTCTGCATAAGAGGAACTAGAGCCAAAAAATATCACTTTCGAAACCTTAATAGTCATTTCAGCTGCCACTTTAGTATCAAGGAAATTTTGAGACAATATTTATTATTGAAACCAACGTCTAATCTATACATCGTATCATTATACTCTTAGCTTACTTACACTGCTGATAATTGCAATTCAACTTTATATACCTAGCCAATCTCTAAATGTAATCTGTATGGGCCCAGGTTTTGTACTTTGTGGATATCCAATAATGTAATGCAACTGTTAACGTGTCTTTAAACAATCAATTGGCATAATTAGTTCTGCACACTTACAACCCTTTTTTGTCCCACCCAAACACATGAACAATTTAATAAGTGAAACAACATAACATTTTTTTGCAATATCTGCAGAAAATCTACAGATCTTACCTTCAGCTTGCTGAGCGTGAATAAACTACAGAAATTCTGCAGATTTCATCTTCAACTTTTTAGCCAATCGACATACTTTGAAAAACAATTACAATTTCCATAGTCCTAACTGCCTCTTCAAAACATGTTGACAGGCTTAAAACTTCTTTAGAAAGTACAAAGAAAGTACAAACTAACAAGTAGATAAAAGTTATCCCTTTAAGAACTGCAGTCAGGCTGAATTTGGTTATACTCAGGACTAGCAATTAAAAAGAATAAAAAAAAAAGCTGACTGGCTTATATAAATAAATCGTCTCACGCCCTGAAAATGGAGGAAAGAAGTTTGCTTCATTTTTCAGAGGCTTTTATATCCCCTTTTTAGTTTTAGCAGCAGTTGTGAAACAAAAATGTAAAAAAAAAACCTAAAGTTGTGTTGTGTTTTTTTTTTATTAGAATTTCAAAACTGTTACAGACAGCTTTAAAAAAAATGTAGGTTTGGGCATGGCGTGTGCTGTCAACATTTCTACTTAAAATATTAATTTCTGACTTGCACCAAAAAAATTGCGATCAACAATATATTAATTACCATAAAACGTGATAATAATGATTTCCTACCTCCAAAGGGCAGTAATTTGGTATCAAATATCAATTATTGTTGTGACCATTAAACATCTTGAAGCACCACTCACGTTTCCGTAATTTGTATACGGTTTGGCCACCCGGCTGATATCGAGGCTCTGGGACAAACGTGGCCAAAACTTAACGGAGAATTTCTTTCGTAGTAGGGAAACTGTCCGAAAAATTTCGTTTGCTGTCAATCACAAGGTATTATATTCCTAAAACGTTGCTTCAGCAACAGTTAAAATACGTTTAGATAAGCTTTTTTAATTTTGAGGGGAAAGTTGGACTACACGATCGTTACTCTACTCCGTATTTAGCACTGTGCTGTTAAGCCTATCTTTTCGGAGATCAGAACCGTAATAACTACTTAAAATTGAAACGCACCGAAAATTACTTCCCTTTTGCCCCTCAATATGGTCATCAGGACGTTCGAATTTCTTCATCTTTATCCATAAAAATCCAATTCTCTGAGTCCATAATAACCTAATCCTTGTATGGAAATCTCCAAATTTACAAGTTTTCAAACTTTCCATCGCGGACGCATTTTCGGGTGCTCCTGTTGTGGAGGGAATGGGCGCTTTTCAGGCACACCCGTCCTTAAAGGGTTAAAATTCGTTTCTGCCAAGCTTTGAGAATGAACAATAACTGCAGAAATTCTGCAGATTTTATCTTCGGCTTGCAGTTTACAACATTGGCAGAAATTCTACAGATTTTATTATCACCTAGCTGAGATTAACAACAGATTGCAGAAATTCTCCAGATTTTATATTTGGGTTGCTGAGAGTGAACAACATCTTCTTCTTTCTTACCTTCCGTTCCTCAAATTTTTTCCTTAATAATAAAAAGATATAAATATTTTACAGTTTCACAATGGATAAGTAAACTTTCACGTGTGTGTGTACTGCGCTAGCATTTTCCCATCGCAAGCAGAGCTGTGGGAACATCTACGCTTCCCTCATCCATTTGATGCAGAAGAATGCGCTTGCTACCACGACAAGCTACTAAACTTTCTCAAGAGTCAGTCACCCCATCGCGAGATGAAGAATTGGGCCACCCGCAATACGAAACGAAGTTAGTAAGGGAATGTGTCATCGGTGATCCACTTCAATTCGTCCTATCTATACGCATTGCACTGCAAATGATGCTAGAAGTTTGTTTACGCCAGCTTGTAAACTGCAAAGCGCAGATCAGCTTGGGTATAGAGTTTGCTAAGGACGGATCATTCATTCAAGCGGGATTCTGGCCGAGATATTCTGAAATACAAAATCCCAATGACATTCCTGCTCTGCTGGATGAAGCCTTAGATCAAATCCAACAATCCATCGATGCTTTCGCCGAGCGGGACAGTGGCTGGATTACATCTCATATCCATAGCCTATTAATCAGAGTGTCGAGGTATAAGCCACTGCAAGCATCGTCGCACAGCCCTCTTCCAAAAGCGCTCGTTGGCAAGAATAAAGCGATAGTAAACGTTCAAAATTTAGATTCTCAGAAATCCTTCCTGTATTCCGTTCTGGCTGCGGGTTTGCAGTTGGACAACGTCGACCCAGAAGATTACTGCGAGTTTGAAGATATGCTCGATACTTCTACGCTGTCCTACCCAACTAACATCGCCAAAATTGACAAGTTTGAAAAGGCGAACGATCAATCGATCAACATCATCGGTTATAGCCAGGAAGATGAGTTGCACCCGCTTCACATCTCTAAAAACTTGGACGAACTACCCTTCTCTATCTATATGACGACGACAGTGACAATTCAGGTACCATAAACACCCATTACTGCGCAATTACCGATGCAGCTGCTTTACTACGCTATCGAGGTTCGAGCTCCAATGCCAAGTTCTATTGTAGGAACTGTTTCGCCGGTTTCGGAAAAGAATGGATGCTCTGGGCCCATAAGAAAGAATGCGTCAAACAAGCCCATACAAGCTCTTAGATTCAAGAAGCCACGAGAAAACTCTCTCACATTCAGGCACTTTAGCCATCAAAACCCTTTCCCCCACAGCATACACGCCGATTTTGAATGCCTCCTTCGCGCCGTCCAGACCGCTCAACCCGATGCTTCGATGAGTTCAACTACCAAAGTCCATCAACACCTTCCTTGCAGTTTCGGTTACGTCTTGGCGGGACACGACAAGGGGATTATATGTCGCAAGTAGCCCTCGGGAGAAGACGCGGTCAACGTACTTTATAAATATATGGAAGAAGAAGCTCGATATTACGCGAGCCTGCTGAAAAATGCAAAACCCCTCCACTTCACCCCATCCAAAGAAACCGATTTCAAAAATACTCCCATTTGACATTATTGTGGGAAATCCTTCAAAAAGTGTTACCAGAAAGCAAATATTGACAGGGCATCAAAAGTACAGCTTGTCAACAATAAGGTACGGGATCATTGCCACGTCAGTGGGAAATACAGAGAAGCTGCTCATCCAAACTGTAACCTAACTGCTCGAGAAAGAAAAACCATTCCCGTCGTGTTCCACGGTTTGGTAGGGTATGATATGCATCTTCTAGTACCCGCAGACCACAAGTTTCCGGGAAAAGTAGATGTTATCGCTCGCAACATCGAGAGGTTTCAGACTATAACGATTAAGGAACACAACAGCAAGATAAACCTTCGTTTCATAGATAGCGTCAACTTCTTAAACTCTTCTCTGAATACTCTGGGAAAGAACCGCAGTAACGACAATAGCGGCTTCCCCATCCTCGAGGCGGCATTAGACTCTGGATTGAAATCTGCATGGTTTGCAGAGGAAACTACCCGCGAAAAGGCACTGAACCTGTTAATGCTGATGGGTGTTTACTAGTACGAATACATAAGCGACATGTCCATTTTCGACAAAGAAGATCTGCTGTCAAGATAATCGTTCTACTCTCGTTTGAAAGACGGGATGTTATGGGGGGAAACGAGTACGTGTGGGCGCTTAATGTCTGGCTGAGAGTGAAATCGAAGTTATTCCGAACCTACCACAAGATATACCAAATGCTCGCCAACATCTTTCAAGATTTCCGAAAATTATGCCTCGGAAACAACAACCTGGACCCACGATATTACATCTCCACTCCAGGATTCAGCTGGGCAGCCATCCTCAGGATGCAGGAACCAGACTTGGAGCTATTCACACACGCCAGAAAGCACAATCTTATATCTTCTGGCAATAGAGGTGGAGTTTCGTTTGTTGCAAAGATGATTCGAAAGCCAATAACAAGTACCTTCCTGTTTACATCCCTAGCAAACCCTTCCTATACATAATGGACTGGGATATGAACAACCTCTATGGTTTGGCCATGTGGGCTCATCTTCCCTACGACAAGTTAGGCTACCTAACCAGGAAAGAGGTCAGGACTCGACCTTGAGTACCCCAAAGAGTTGCACGACGTGCACAACGATTATCCACTAGCTCCGGAGGAGGTCGACATTGGAAAGGAGTCGATATCCCCTTATTCTCTGAATCTGGCGGAAGATTTGAACCACAAGATCAAGTCCTCTTCCACACCAAACTCGTCCCGAACCTTCTGCACAAGAAGAGGTACATCCTTCACTACAGGAACTTGAAATTCTACCGCCACACAGGCTAGTACTGTGGCGTGTCAGAAGAGTATTAGCTTTTAACCAAATACTTCGGATGAAATACTACATCAAGTTCAACACCGCAAAAAGGCAAGAAGCGACCGCTCCTTTCGCCAAAGACTACTTCAAATTGCTGAATAAATCAGTGTTTGGAAAAACCATGGAAAATAAGCAAAGTCGCCTCGACGTGAAGCTGTGTACCGACGAGAAAATACCTCTGAAATACATCTCCCAACCGCACGCCGAATCCAAGATCGTAAACGAAAACCTGGTGCAACTCAAATGCTGCGTTCGTAGCGCGCTGTGTGATATTCCGACATACTCCGGATTTACCATACTGGAACTCTCCAAACTCTTCATGTTCGAATTCCACTACGATTACATTTGGCCAAAGTATGAAGACCGCGCCAAACTCCTTTTCACGGACACGGACAGCCTCTGCTACGAAATCAAAACGGAGGACATTTACTGAGACATGCTCCCTGACAAAGACCGTTTCGACACAAGCAACTATCTGTCGAATCATTCCCTTTTATCCAGCACGAACAAACAAGTGCTGGGGAAAATGAAATATGAAATGGGTGGCGTCCCCTTCTTAGAGTTCATCGGCCTCAGATCAAAAATGTACTCGATTAAACCTCTGAAAAAAACAGAGGCATCCACAGCTCATTCGTGAAGAAACATATAAGCTTCGACGAATACGAAGCAGCCTTAACCTCCGAAGCACTTCCTCAGAAGGGAAGCTGGACCATGAACTGAGTACTGTTAAAATATCCAATTCTCTACTCTCGCCGTACGACGACAAGAGGACCCTGGACAACGGCATAGATACTCTAGCCATTGGTCACTACGATACCGGTGCTTGGGACGAATACGTGGACGTGATGAGCGACGAGGAAGGAGAGGAAAAATCGTCCCTCCAGTTGGAAGAGCGCGAAGTGCAAAACCTGACCGAAGTGAAAATAGCCTAGGAAAACGAGAAGGCTGTTCGCAGATTCACCGTATTGGAGAACCGCCGGAAATAGTAAGAAGATTTTGAGGCATGGAAGAAGGAGATTAGAAAGAAAGACGCCATCAGTAAGAAAAAAGCTCGAGCGCTAGAAACGGAGGCATGAAGGGAAGCTAGGTAAAAGAAAGATGTCACTAGTAAAAGAAAAGCTCAAGCTCAAGAAACGGAGGAGCAAAGAGTGGCTAGACTAGAGAATAAAGTAGTCTGTGAAAGAAAATTAAAGCTCAAGCTCAAGAAACGAAGGAGCAAAGATTGGCTACACTAGAGAAAAAAACCACAAGTAAAAGAATAATTCTAGAAAATGAAACGGATGATGAAAGAAAAATTAGGTTGGGAAAATGACAAGCTCGTGAGACCAGATTATGATAATCTCCGAGCTACGTGGATTAGGCCTGCTGGGGAAACCACGTTAAAAAGAACGCACCATATGCTTCACCTCATGGGTGGTGTGGAAAAAAAGCATCGAATTTTGAGACCCTCGTAATTTTGATAATTCGAGAGTTCTCACAATTCCAAAGCTGAAAAAGCATTTGAAGACCTCCCACTAATATTGCTAATTCGTTCATTTTCAAGCTTTGAAGCATTTTAAAGTTATCACAATGCAAAAACTCAAAGAGCACTCGAACGACCCTTCCAGTTTTGGGAAACCCCAAAAATGTTGCTAATTCATAATTTTTACGCTTTGAAGCATTTTAAAGTTATTACAATGTGAAAGCTCAAAGAACACTTGCACGACCCCTCCAATTTGGTGTCCCCTCCCAATTTTGGTACCCCCATAGTGTAGCTAATTCGTCATTTTCGTGCTCCGAAGGCTCTCGAGAGTTCTTACAATATGAATGCCCCAAAATCATTGGAAGTACCCCCACGGATGACGTCACTTCCGGTCACTTTACCTTTCCGCTCGAAGGTGAACGGATTTAGACATTTTGCCCTTTTGCTACCAAAAAATGTCATTTTGCTACATGAGTGTTTTTCATTCATGTAGCGAAAGGACATTTTTGGTAGCAAAAGGACAAATTTTTGTAGCAAAAGGCACTTTCCTATGGGTGACTTTGACCTCGACCCGGTGTCCCGGTGACTCATCTTGGCTATGGCCGCACTTCCAGGATGCAAAAGGTTACAAAAATCACTTTCTTACCCTCCTCCAGATCGACGAAATCTAAAAAAAAGTGGGGGATGACGAGTGATCTATCTTGACTATGACCGCCATCTTGAATGAAGTCACTTCCGGTTCACATGGGTGCTGCCATCTTGAATGACGTCACTTCCGGTTTGCATGGGCGCCGCCATCTTGGAAAATAGCCGCACTTTCATGGGCACCATCAATCCACCATCTTGGATGACGTCAGAAAGGTAGCAAAAGGACTCAAAAATGTAGCAAAAAGCACTTACCCACCCTCGTCCAGATTGACGTAAGGGGGCCGCCATCTTGGATGACGTCACTTCCGCTTTTTATGGGCGCCGCTATCTTGAATGACGTCATAGGTCACATGACCGGAAGTGAGTCACAGGGGGTGGGTGAATCTGTCATCATATCGTCAATTACTACTACTCATGCTTGCTTAAATCTTATAGGTTTTTTTGCCAGCCGTAACAGCACTACATCTTTGGATACGTTGGGTTATGGTTCTTTCAATTAGTAGGCTTGTTGCTGAGGTTTTTATAATTATGATGTTTTAAACCTTGTATAGTTTAAATACATCCTATTTTGGAGTTATGTTGGCAAAAGTGGAAACAGCGACCCTTGTTGTTTCTCCTGACAAACTGAAAAGAACTTGAAAACAAAGCCGTGTTTTCTTATATCTTTTCACTACAGTAACAGGTAAATCTTATTAGGAATTAAAATGTTTGTGACAAAAGTGTACCCTTTACAATCCTAGTTAATTTATTCAGGATTTTTTATGTAAGCACCATTGCAATAACTAACATACAAGAGGTGATTAAAAAAATGAAGGAATGTGCACATAAAATATATTTTTTTAATTTCACACTCATGGGTCAGCAGTCAGCAGATAAGACGAGTAAACCACAAAGATGGCAGTAGTTTGGGGTTTACATCATTATTCATAAACAGATATCATTCATTATAAATACAAATAAAAAAAAAGAGGAAACAAACCTATTACAGCATCATAAAGTGAAGAAGTTTGTGAATAGTAAGAGAAAGATACGTAATGGAAGGCCTTAGAAGAAAGTTAAGATCTTATTATGTAATAACCCTGTAGGCGGCCTAGGCACAATGCCTGGAATATTTGGATATTGGGTTACAAATTTAAAGTTTACGAAGTGGTCATGCTGATCAACAAAATTTTTGAAATCGGGGCAACACACTTTCCGCTAGTCATTAAGTGAAAATACCATTGAGTATGGCTGTTGTTAATGTTGTTGACTGTTTATAAGTTAAGCTATTATTATGTAAAGTAGTTTTGTAGTATGGAAAGTGTGAAGAATAGGCCTAGTGGCCGAGTGTAGCCTACTCTAAACTTAAGTACAAGTAAGCATGATTGCCTGCAGGGGAAGAGACATTTATTAATCGCATAACATGAGCATTTATACACGAGAGTAGTCAGCTGTTAGACATCAGCTGACCACTGGTTAAGTCATTACTAGAATGGGAGAAGGGGGTGAGGGCGTGCGACGCATCCGGCGCCAGCCACAGATAAAGTCACACGAAGCTTACAGATATGACGTCGCGGGAGGGCATCATACAGTACAGAAAGCATCAAAAACCTCCTCTGGCATTTTTAATATGAAGGAACAGACCACAGGGTTTGCTTTAAATCTTAAAATCATTAATGTGATAGTAGGTTCTCTCTGCAGAATGCTGTTGTTGCCAATATAAAAAGCTGCAGCTATATTGAATAATATCTCTGTAATGTTTGGTGCAGTGGCAACCCGGACCACTGCACTGTGACTGAGGTTGGCGCTAATGACCAAGCTGTCGACGCGCCATTAAGCCTCAATCCCCCCCCCCCCATTAAAAAAGCTGCAGGAAGTACGTGATGTGCATAAACATAATGTGTTGGTAAGGGATGTGTACGCAGCATGGATAACTTGTTTATTTATTAGAAGCAATTGGAGAGGGAAAAACTCTTAATACCACAATGTCAGCAGCACAACCATGATTTTGTCAGTGACTTTCCGAAGGTAAGAAGCTTAAGTAGGTAAGGTTTGAGAGAACGTAAGGTTTAGCAGGGGCCAGGACCCACTTGGAATAACCATAAAATAAAACAATGTGTGTTGGTATTTACCATAAATAATTAGTATTAATTGTAAGAAAGACTTTATCTATGTCAGTGGTAGCTTGAGTGTGTCTACGTATCCTGCAGACCTCTCCCGTAAAATAGCTAAAGTTAGTACTCAACTGAGGGGTTAGCATGGTCGGAAATATGTGAAAACACTATTATGGTGCTGAATTATGGTGTTAGACTTTTTCCCACTCCAGCCACTACCATAGGAGATTCTTTAACTAAGCCATCCATGTGCCCTATGCACTCCTTACCAAAGCAGTACATACTGACTGGAGCCTTTGTTACAATGACAACACTGGAAGTTCCATGACCAGCAGCCACGTTATAGATTATTAGAATAAAATCAAACCCAATGCTCGTGTTTTTGTTAAAATTACTGGCCACACTTTTGATACTTTCTATACTGGAAACATTGAGCCACGATTGCATAATAGGATAAAATTAAACTAATTCGTTATTCTTCTGGACGAACCTACACTTCACAACATCCGAATTCCAAAGCATTTTTCACTTATTGACCGGGTCAAACAGTTTCGGTACAATTTCGTACATTTTCTTGGGCGGTGTGACCAATTTGTGAACCTTAAATTACGTGACCGAGTTTACTAACACACTCCAGCCACTGTTTCTTGCCCTCCACGAAGGTTTTTGTTTCTTGAGACTAAACCTTTCCTTCACATTCGTCTGGCACGTCACTTCACCTTCTTGACCGTACACTTCTCCACTCAGTCAAAATGCAATACGTTTGTGCTCCTATTCTTTTATTTTTATGTGACTTGAATAATAAAGCAAAGTTTTATATTCCTTAATGTAATGCCAGCTTTAAGTTTGTCTTGTTTGCTGAACCAATGTTAAATACAATAGGTAAAGTGAACCAAAATAGCTTTAAATAAGATGAAACTAACATACTGCGTACTGTTTGCTTTGTTTAGCTTATGATCATAAAGTTTATCCAATTATTGTAACCACATTTTAGGATTATTACTGTGTTTGTGAATAAACTTTGTACTATTTCAACAACAGATTGAAACGTTTCTGACAAAAATACATTATAGTTCTACTTTATTAAGGAATTCTTTCAAACGCATTTAGAACAGAGATTTACACAGAACAATTAAGGTGAATTGAAACAGCTTCTAATAATTAAGTTTATTTACGTGTGAGAATAATTATTACGGTGCATGTTGATGAAGAAGATAAGTAACTTTTCCGCAAAGGCAAACCTTACGACACATTAAAACATTTTGTTAAAAAATGTACTACTGTCGTAAGTCATTAAAGAATAATTTTACAAACACCTTTATAATTATAGATTTATACAAAAGAGGTAAGCCAACGAGAATAAATTAAAGAGATTATAATCCCAACGTTGATCTAACTTTAATAATATTTTTTAATTACTGAAAATGGTCCATGATGATGAAGAAATTATAATCTTTCAACGGACAAACCAAACAATAGATTAAAAACTGTGTGAGAAAAACGCATTACTATTGTACTTTTGTACGAATTATTATTTTAAAACGCCTTTACAACAGAGATTTATATTCAAATGGTAAAGTGAATGAAAATAGATTATTATCATTAAGTTTATCTCAAGGTTATTGTTAAGTTTGTCTTTGGAACTGTGCAGGTTGCGTGCTAATTATATATTACTTTTAGGATTGTTCGAGGGTTTTTGTCAGTCGACTTGCCTTTCTTTGTCCCCACACCATATACGGCCACTGTTTGTAACTCCTTAAGCGACGATACGGTTCGGGCACGCTCTCCAGCACAGTTTAATACTGTAGTGTTGACCTTTCTTGATTTCTCAAAATACCAGAATTCTTTCTTCACAGTTCATTAAACTCATCGAAACTACTCGGACAAGTGTAAGTGGCACGCCCTTCTTGGTCCAAACCACACTCGTGGTTAAACTAAATTATTATTATTATTGTTATTATTATCAATCACATTTGGGGATTATTACAGCACTTGATAACAAGATATTTTGTAGCTTCTCAGCAAAGGCAACCTTATGATAGATTAAAATTTTATATTCTGAGAAAAACGTGATACATTCATAATTTATTAAGGAATATTTATATAAATACCTCTACAACAGATTTACACACAACAAGATGCAACGGTAATGATAGGGCTTACAATTACACAGTTTATCAAACCTTAATCGTACATTTGTTTTTATTAGGCATCGTGCATGATGATGAAGAAATTGCTATTTTTCATCAACAGGCAATCCTAAAAATAGCTTAAAAGCTTGTGAAAAAATGTATTAAAATTCTAGTTTATTAGGGAATATTATTATAAACACCTTCACAGTAGAGTTTTGTATTCAATAGGTAAAGTGAATGAAAAAAAAACTAATAATCCCAAAGTTTATCTAAGAGTAGTCACATTTGGGGAAACTACCCTTCATGATGACGAAGAAATTAATTTTTAGCAACAGGCAAATATTAGGACAGATTAAGACATTGATAAAAACTAATACAATCATAATGTATCGACGAATATTCAACAGATGTACACCCAAGATGTAAAGGCAATGAAAGAGTTTTTAATCACAATTTATCTAATTTTAATCAAATTTGTAATTATTACGCATGGTGCGTGAAGATGAAGAAAATTGTAAGTTTTCAATTACTGACAAACATTACAATAGGTTAAAAAGTTTGTGATAAAAAGGTTTTGCAAGTGTAATTTATTTACCATTATTTTTTTTAGAAACTGCTTTACAGTAAATTGACACCAAAGAGGCAGAGCGAACGAAAGAGCTGATAATCACAAAGTTTATTTAACTTTACTAATATTTTTTATTATTATGCATGGTGAGTCATGATGAAGAAACTTGTAATTTTTCTTTAATACACAATACTTTCGGTAAGCTAATAAGTTTGTGAGTAAAATGTGTTCCCAATCTTTTTGGGGGGAATATTTGTATAAAGACATTTACAATAGAGATTATACTCAACAGGTAAAACGAATAAAAGAGTTTATGATCGTTAAGTTCATATAATTGTAATAACAATTGGGATTACCACAGTACATGATGAAGAAGAAATTTTGCAATTTTTGGCCAAAAGGCAAACCTTAGAACAGGTTAAAACGATTCTGAGAAAAATGAAATGCAATCATAATTCAATAAGGAATATACAACAGTTTACTCTCAAGATTTAAAGTAAATGTAAAAAGCTTTGAACCAAAGAGAGTATCTAACTTTAATCAACTTGTTCATTGTGATGTATGGTGAGGAAGAAAATTGTGACTTTTCATCAACAGACAAACCTTACGTAGATAAAAAATTTTGTGACGAAAATTTTACAACTCTAATCTTTTTGGTTGTATATTTTATATACAGTTTTACTATTGCAGAAATGTATTAAAAAGGCAAAGTGAATGATAAGCACATACACTCATTAAGTTTACATAATTGTAATCACATAATTGTAAGGAAATTTGTAAATTTGCAGCAACAGTCAAACCATAGCACCCGTTTCTGAGAAATTTTTAAGGAAAGTACAACAGATTTATACAATGTAAAGTGAATGACAGATCTTACAATCACTAAATTTATCTAACTTTAATCACATTTTTTTAATTATTACGCTTGGCGCATGAAAACGTAGCAAATTGTAATTTTTCTTCAACAGGTTGAGAAGTTTGTCAGAAAATGTGTTACAATATCGATTTATAAAGAAGTGGCAAACTGAATAAAAACATATAATTAAATCGTTTACATGGAAAATAAGTATTACATTCATATAAAATTAGGATTTATGTAGACTATGGTGTACATAGAATCGATTTACACAGGTATGGTATTGGTTTGTATCTAATTTATTATGATCTTTGAAATATTACGGTAGGCAATGTACACTAGGTAATTCACCCCGGATATTTCATCCCTGGACAAATCTTCCAAGAAAATTCGTTCACCAGACATTTTGTCTCAAAATTCGTCCTCAAGTTTTTGAAATAATTAACTAATTGGTTATTGTGCTTGACATTAACTAAGACACCTTTAACTTTTAGTTTCCAGTGAAAACTGACAGGCACGATACCTAATAGTTAGGAAGCATAGTGCAGTCAAATCATTTCGTTTAACACTAATTAGAATTATTTGTAATAAGGAAACAGAAATGCTATAAATAATGTACAGGTTTAGAAAGGAAGTCATTGTGTACGAATCTTGCCACTGGCTTGTCTCCACTTCACTATTGCACTATGATACCATATACTCATGCAAATCTAGGTACATGGTATGCACCAATATATAGCATATGCAAAATGATAATATGAGTGCCCCCAAGATATTGATAAGCTAGTAAACTTCTGATGCTTTCTAATTACCTTACATGGCTTCCCTTGTTTCGTTTATTTTAAAATAGTGTAGTATTGATGAATTTTACGTCTTTGTTTTTATGTTTTTTTACATTTTTGGCATGCATAGAACCTCGTTGAGTGTTCTCACAACGGCTAAATTTACGTTATACCAACATCTAATATGTATACACAAATTCCCTTCGTACATGCCTTTTAGAATGGTGCAGCTTCATCTATCTTATTTAATAACCAGTTTGGTACCTGACATTTCGAACCGTAATTCCTTTTCCTGTCATTGGAAACTATATATACGTACTGTGTTATACTCCATCAAAACTGTGATAGATTAAAAGCAATCGGCTGCATTAATTTATTTCAATTATGTGTACTATAAAAAAACGTAACGTAAAATGGCAAGGCGGTTTCAAGATGATTATAATTATATTGCTTAGAAGATTGTAATCTACAATAACTTTAAGTACCTCCAGCAAAGAAAAAAACAGGGGGGGGGGGACGATATGTTGGTAAAAAAAAACACAAAGTGAAAAATAGAAAAATTGTCAATTGAAAAATATTGCATGAAGGGGTAATTTGATTTTTAAGCAATTATTATCAGAACTGGGAAATAAAGATAAAAGTAGGGATGAATTCTCCGGGGATGAACTATGGGATGATTTGTCTGGGGACGAAAGCTGCTCAGTTTTTAGGGACGATGTCAAAGTTTAATGTCGGTGTCGATGACGATGTCGATGTTCAGCATGTAAATTCGCTACTTTTAAACATATTTTTGACAAAATTGGCCTTGCTGCCCTTAACAGACCGTAGTACATTAAATATAAATAGTTAAATTTCATTTTTAAACATGTTTAATATACTTATTTGGTAAATTCGACCCTTCTAATATGTTTGTGATGAATTCACAAGAGCCACAGCAAGTATTCTTTTATCCTAATCAATTAATGTTTCGTTTTTTATACAAAACGTGTGACTTCGTTGTACAAAAGAATAAATATTTTGACTAACCTCTTTTTTTCTGCAATTTGTCAATATTTATCATTTTAATGTGTAACAATAACAAACAGTTTGTACGTTAGACTAATATCACATACTAAACAGTGTTCGTGTCTGTCATATCTGAACAGACATTTGTGATGTCAGAATTGTTCTGATTGCTCACTAATGCAAAATACGGGTGCTTGAGCTAAAGACAGCAGCGCTTTTCTTTCATTGGATTATTCAGTTAAGTATATTTCATAATTTTGTTTGGCATTTGTATCAAGCACAATTATTATGTTGGAATCATCAAATTACTCGTAAACTATAACAAGAAAGCTTTGAATGATTGCTGCCGTAATACACGTCCAAACTGTTTAACAACACTTTTTAACCTAAAATGTATATAAAGCCGACCTTTGCGATACTTTGGTCCATTAATAAATAAATCTATTCTATACTGTAGATATAGTCGGCCTGGTGAGCTGTAAACAAGTCGACCTTATGAGTATGGATATTAACACCCTAAAGCTCTTCAAGCAATTTGCCTTTTCTAACTTTACATGATCGGTTCAGTGACAGTACTATTCATAGGAAGTATGGTAAACTTCAGAAATTATAAATAAAGGTTGGAACAAATGTACAGTACACGTTCAAATAATAGGACATGTAACATAATAGTACTATGAGTGGTATAAATTAGGCTCAGCCAGGCCCCAACACTGGGTTTCCTATTAATTCTACCCATGTTCTAACACTAGTTGTGAGTGGAGGACCCATGTGGGGCCAGCTTTCGTACGCGTTGCTTCTTTTACTTTTGCAGTGAATATATAAGTAAAAAAATTATAATGGCTAGATTTTGTATGAAATATATGATTTGCTCTACGATTGATCCAAGTAAACCGTAACTGGCAACGATCTTAAAGACATGGACAGATTTGGGGAAGAGGGGGCAGAGGCTGCGAGGCCAGCTTCTAGCACTGGCTATTAGCATCGTTTTGGCGACATAAGGGTCTAATAATGTTGAATGTCCTGGCTTAGCGATTATTAGAGAAGGCCGCAGCTTTTGTCCCGGTCGACCTTGTGATAAGTGCTGGTAAGTAACGGGAGCTACAGCATGAATACGCTCACATCCTACGAATATGTAGGTAATTTTAAGCTCCTGTTAATACCCATGAAAAACACGTTGTCAATATGATAAAAATATAAATCACTGACCCCGAGTAGCCCCCCCAAAAAAACTGGTTATTAAAGTCATAATGAAAATTCACATGATAACACAACACACCCGATGTCACTAAAAACGAGGGTTGGAATATTTCGTGACATATCTTTTTGCCTTTTATTCTAGCCACACTTGAATGTTAAAATTCTCAAATTTAATAAACAGAACGCCAACTGATTAATTCTCTACAGCGAAAGGGTTGCACAGATGGGTAAAATCTCCCCATGAGGGAACTACCTTAGTTGTGGGCACGGTACATTGGCTTGAATTTTTGGAATCACTTTCGAAGATTTTAGAAATCAATCAAGTTCTCAACAGCGTGTTTGAAATTGCAGGTAGATAGTTTTTTGCCAGCTCTTAAATATAAAATTGTGAGAAAAAAAAACATTAAACAAATAAATAAAAATAGGCCAGGCAAACACTGGAATTCTTCTTGAAAACATGCAACACATCAACTTGTATCTTCCTTACACCAGAATCTTCATCAGAATACTATAAATAAAATTTTAAAGGTTTTAGAATAACGACTATAGAAGAAAACGTGAATTAAACGATTGTTTTATTTATGTTTCACGTATTCGTTCTAAATCCTTTTAAATTTTCTTTCTGGTATAATAACGAAAACTCTGGTAATAAGAAAGAAATATTCGATGTATTGTACTCATTTTCAACGAGAATTCCAGTGTGTGCCTGGTCTGTTTTTATTTCAACTCCCTCCCTTGTTACCAGCATTGAGTTAAAATGGTGACGAATTTGTTCTAAAGGTTAGGCCGGTGTAGCATTAAAACCAACAAAGATCTAAGAGAAAACACCAAGTGTCCAAAAGGGATTCCTCTGTGATGACATACTAGCATGTATCCAGGTATTTGTTTTGCAGTGCAACACTGAACTCTGCCCAGTGAAGGGCAGTGATCCACAGCTAAAGGCGGCTAAAGGCAGTGATCCGCAGCTAAAGTAAGTGATCTAGACACACGCTGGTGTGGTGCCAAGTTAGGCAACAATCATCACAACAAACATCACATCAGTTCAATTGTCGAGGTTGTAAACCATTGTAGCGCGGCGCCATAGCGACAGTGTCTTATATCTTGAAGCTTAGTTGGGCACATTTCAGGTACTTGGGGAAAAATAATAATGCGGTACAAAAGCTTAAATTGTGTTGAAATCAAGAGCAATGACCCACCTGATAAAAAATAACTCGTGTAGGAATGCCAGCTAAGCTGTAAATGTTTTGGTGTGTTGATATCACTCCTTTGAAGGGCCGAACCATTCGGAACTTGGCGGCCCCTTTTACCAGTTTTGGTTTTTTATATGATCCATACTTCGTCTAGTGACCTTTCTTTTTACAACACAAGTGTAATTTGACAATTAGGTGTAGAAACAATTATGCATTCAAGAGTTAAGCGTGTAACAAATAAGTGTGCAATAATTAAGTACGTTGTAATCTATTGTTGGGTTACAAACCTAAACCTATTTTCAATACTATTTCCGTACTTGCGTGCCACCTACATTTTAGTAAAAGACACTATCCCATACCACCACTTACCTACATACAAAAATCTATATTTGAAAACCTCCCTTTGTGTATACATCCCCTAGAGTGTGCATGTGTATTTATACGCTCTAGGATTTAACATGGGAACTGTGTGAATAATTAACCAACAACATAAAACCAGTGATGATCCTCATGCTTTAATGTTCAATTAATGCCTGGATGCTAGGCAGACCATTTCGACTATGTGCGTTGATTTCTGCTGCATTAGAAGCTTAATTCAACATGCTGAAATCCGCCAAATCATGCTTACAGTTAACAGACACTGTCATTGAGTGATTCACCATTTAGGTATTATGAAACAACTAAGCATCTAAATGATCGTATATCTATTTACTAATGTACTCTTTTGTATGATGTCGAAACCCTGGCGAGGTTGAAGACTATGGTTCTAATGCATACATATTTGCAGTATGGAATGTATCAAAGAAGTTGCCATTATTTTTTTTTACATGAACGTAGGGAATAATGGAATCTTGTTTCCTGATCCTCTGATTTTTATACTCAATCAACGTTCTAAGGCCAAGCAACTTTTAGAAAATTTTGTAAGATCTTATCGAAGATCTGAAAATTTCTGTAGAAGTGGCTTGGCCTTAAAACCTTTGTTAAAAAACTTCAATGGTAAGTATTGGACTTAGGAAAACACTTACCATAATTTCGTACTACGTACATGATTTCATCACTACATATCCTAGATAAACTAATCACGGTAAGTTTATGCCCTAAACCATCCCTTTAAACCCTACCTATAAAGATTTGTTAACAAAAGGAAGTAAGTGCCTCTTTCTCATTACATCAATGCGAACCATGTACAAACTGTAGCATGTTCCTGATTTCCTGAATGAACAAATGTTGAAATAAATTCAATTCATTTGAGAAATGATAATATAACAAGTGGCTGCAGTGACGATTTAGTTGAAACTGGTCTTCACTACACTACTGCCACTTTCTAAAAACGTAGAGGCGCACAGTTCTATCATGCATTGCAACAGCGCTCTCTATTATATAATCTAAAAGTAGCAACCATCACAGTTGCCGGATAACTATGTGTTAATTTTAAGCCTAGTTTTAGATTTTAGGTGCAATTGTCAGCTTTTAGACCTAATTTTTACCTGCTGTTTTAATTTCGTAAATAACAGCTAACCGGGAGTTGGGTTCGAGAGCAAGCTTATTCATTTCTGCAACACGGTGCGGAGATTTGACGTCGCCGTAGCAACGTGATTTAAGGATAATTTTCAGCTTTTAAGCCAAACTTTCTCCCTCGCCGTTTTAATTTCGTTAGTAGCAGCTAACCGAGAGAATTTGGACTAATGGGCCTATTCATCCATGCAACACGGTATCGAGACTATTTTAAATGAGGCTAATGTGTGTCGTTAACGAAATCCTTTCGTTTCTATGGTTGCATGTTTTCCTTAAGTGTGTAAATGCGACAATAAAATGTTATTATTTCATTGAGCTACGTCGAGAATGCCTGTTAGCTATAAGGAAGCAACATGTTTTAATTTGCCGTGTTTTTAAACTAATTTTCGGTCATTGTATGTAATGGTGAAAATCTTTTCCGTCACGTACCGTTTTGAAGTCGAAAAAAACGACTGGTGGACGGACAGACGAACGTACAAAGTCTTTGTTATAGTCTTCCCAGCCGTTTCGGCCGTACAGAAGACTAAAACGCTCTTGTACTATTTCAAGCATACACTAGCCAAGCTACCACCACACATCCTATTCTCAAAACTTTACGCGACGCCATAGCGGCATAGTTGCAGAATTAACTTAGAACGGTCTTGAATCTTCGACAAAACCCTAAACTGTAAAATGGTTAAATTAAACGACAATTTTCAATAAAGGACTGGCCTGAACTTGTAGCTACAATTTCAGACATCTAATTGAGTGGAACGATTTACTGTTGAACTCTTAAATTATGCAGCTAAGATTTGTGAAAACATTTGCCATGAATCTTATCCGCAACAAGGAAGGTCCCGCAGGTCGTTTTATCCTGCAGTAATCGGTTGTATAGTTTTCTTCTCCTTTCTACACACTCTTCCACGTTTTAATGATGTTGTAGGTTTGTGTTTTTATCGAGTGGGTATTTGCCTCGAATAATGCTACGTTCATTTTAACTACGTCTTGTGTGCTGTTCTAGTTGTCAACAGTTATTATTTTCTCATATTTCTACAAAATTCAATAGAATAAAAATGTCTCTGTAGTGAACAGGGATAGATATCCTAATGAAAACAGGTTTAGTACTGGTAAGAAATCATTTTATAAATATAAGAAAGATAAGACAATTAATCAAGGTAGACATCCCAATTAGTGCTCCATTTTTGCACAATCTTTTACTAAAATTGCACGAGACGTATTCCGGTTCAGAGAATGACGTGTGTGATTTGTCTCGTGCAAAATTACTAACTCACGGAAAATAAAATCTGATAAAAAGCTGGCAACTGCAGTTCACCGTTGTCGGCAACATTCTCTAAATATACTTCAGTAGCTTTTCCTGATCAAATTACTATTCAAATAAGTACTGGTAATATTTCTTGCCACTGACATAAGAAAGTGTGAAGAATGGAGGGTTGTGAGTTTTTTTTTTTTTATCTGGTGCAAACGATATTCTGCCCTCATCTCACCGTCTTGCCCTAAGGGGAAATACCGACTATACTGCAACTCATGATTAATGATGAATAAATATTCATTGATGTAACTGTGTTATACAATTACCAAAAAAGCGTCAAAAAGTGATGAAGTAATAAAAAACCAATAACGTGCACATAGAAAAACACTAAACTGCAATGTTTGGGGACTGTTTACGACCCGTTATCAAAGAAGTTTTTTTTAGTAAAGAGCTAAAGTCAATACATAAAAGAAGAGATTGTGGGTGAATCGATAAAATTGTAACCCAGGCAGTACATGATAATAAGAGACCCTGGCAGTCTCTCTGCAAAGCAGTGATTAAGTGCTAGGAGTGTTTTCACGTGCGGTTACAGTATATGTGAAGGTTCCGAGCCGGAAAAAATTGACCTTCACAGATTGTAAAAAAAAGGGAATATATTCTGTAAATAGTTTATTTTTTTATTCATAAAGTGATTATGGACAGCTGGACGCTGATTAAGGATGTAAATAGTTTCTAAATTAAATATAGGTCGATAATGTTTTGTCTAGAAATAGAATTCGGGTATTTTCCAAAACGCAGTTTGTGCTATCATTAGCCGTTGACCTAATAGAGAGGTAGTTTGTCATTATATTTTATAATTGATTTAAGGTATGATAATCTTTTATTGAAAATTTGCTTTGTTGTGTGTATGTAAGACGCCTCGCCAGGTGGTGCCCCACACGGGAATTTGATAACAATGTTACATTTCATTTGTGTGCCTCCTTGTCATGGAGTGTAATGCTTGGCATATGAAATTTGGATTTGCAGAAACTAAAGTAAAACCATGTGGAGCTAATAGTTTTCGCAGCTGTTTGCCGGCACCTAAAATGAACGTAAACGAAATATAATTATAAAGTTTTATTGTGTTTGCGGCGTATCTTGAGTCCTGGAAGTATTTTACGAGCGGCTAAGCCTTCCTGGAAGGGGCGGCTTTAATCGACGGCCGCCAGTTTTTATCACCATCTTCGATATCAACAAGGCACTCTGCTACTGAAAACGTACAATCGATTATCTGCGTTCGTTCTGCGGCGAACTCAAGATAAGCCGCGCACACTTTAGATTCGTTTGTTGAGTTTGTTAGACATCTGCTTAGGAAATGAGTGGAAACCCATTTTCAATGTGCTTATGCAAGGTCTACTTGATTTTCCGTGCAAGCAGTTACTTGAAAGTTAATTCAGCGAATAGTATGTGTTGGCTTGCAGTAATGAGTAACTTCTCCTAGTTCAGCGTGGTTCATGAATTTACTGTTATACTTAACCACGCTCATGTAGTATACTTTACTTGAAACTATAAGCCAACGCATACCACTCGCCTATAAACTGTGCCTCATTTTTCGACTACAATGATACAGATAATTTGGTGACTAATGAAATTCGACATATTTACACCCACAACCCTAATAAAGTATACAATAAAAGGCCCAAGACCCACTCAAGGTCCTTCAACCAAAAACACAATGTAAAAAAGTACATACCACGAAAACACTAATTTTTAGGTCTGATGAAGCACCCGAAAATTTACTGTGTATAAATATTTGTCAACCAAGGGAACTCAAGTGTGTCCGGCTGGTTTCTTGTTTTGATGTAAGGTCTTGGATTGGTGTTGGTTCATCATGTGGCATGAGACTCGGAGTTGAATTTGATCATTTTATTTTTCACCTTTCTTCTTTTTATTGAAAACAAGGTAAGAGTGAGGAGACGGGTTGAATTAAAAATGAATGGTTTCTTCCCCGACGATCTGAATGGTGGGGTCGAGTGTGGAAATGGTTATTTACTGATTTTGAGACCTTTCATGAAACCCGTAGGCGTGGTATTTGGGATGAAGCCTACATACGGTGCATGGAAGAGTTAAGGTGCTGTTTGACGTATAGGGTTGTAGTCCCCACAAGATTAGGTTGTGTCAGGTAATTATTATCAAACTGCCACATGTTAATCCAATAAAAGTGTTCTAGAGGGCAGATGTTGGCCATGGCGTACCACGCGGCAACGAATTGGTTGTCCCTTGTTTCTTCGTCAGGGTTTACATTGTTGAGGGGTTGAGCTGTCGGTTGGTGCAGAGGAAGGTCCCCAAAAGAGATGACTGGCAGAATGAGTTCCTTCGTGGGTTTCAACAAGTCGTAAGATGGGTGACGAATGCGAGGATTGCAGAGTCCAGTTTGGCGCCATAAAGGTTGTTCGAAACGACGTTCACCACGGTAAGTGGGTTTGGGGTTCGTTGTAAACTCAATTTTCTCCACATTCCAGGCGACGCCTGTTAATCTACTTGGAAGTTTGGCTTGAAGATATTCTTTTAATTTATCCTTGGTGGCAGAGAGTAGGAGTTTCCTATAGGATATGCATGCATTGATCGCAATGGATTGTTGTTTTGCAAATTCCAATTTGAGTCTTGGGTAGTTGGTTTGAAAGTATGGCTGTGAATGGTAGAGATTTTTAGTGAAATTGACGGTGAGAAATTTGGTTGAGCATCATGTTCGTAATTGTTGATGATTTCGTCTTCTTCCAGCCCAAATAGTTGCTGAGATGGAAGATGGACTCTTTGGCCTGAGGAGAAATGGGGGAGGGGGGATGCTTGAGGGTGAAAGAGGTGCATCGGCTAAATTCTTCCGGTTTCCCTTTAGTGGTTGAAGCACATGACCAGTAGAAATGACGGCGGAGGAATCGGTCTGAGCTGTCGACTCGTCATCTTGAGTTTGATGGTTGACGATACCAGGAGGTGTTCAGTCATGAACACGTGGTGTTGATGCATGGAGTTTGTTGCTTCCATTGGGGTCTTTAGCCGTGTTGATGGTTAGATCTGGACGCATAGACTGCTCTTGTAGTACTCACAGTGACGATGAGTTTGGCACACTTTATGAATATCAATCCTCCCATGCACATTCATGCCAGGTCAGGAACAAGTTCCGGGGTTCGACATTACAGGTTTTTCCTTTGTTGAAAACCGGAGAGGTTGGCATCGTTGAAGGAGGGGTACCTGCCGCCTCGCGGCCTTGCCAGTTCATCTGAGGAACTCGTGGACGGTGGTTGAAAACGAGAAAGATCTCAATGGTTGTTGTCCGACGTGAAGCATGAAAAAATACACTGGCACAGGGAGTGCAAGGTTGTAGCTAGGTGAAAAAAAAAGAAAAAACCGCGTGAAAAAGAGGGGAGTGACGTCATCTCAACCAGGACGGGGATAGAGGGAGAAGAGGTGGGCTCTTGATAGACCAAATGCCTCGGGTTGTTAGTTGGTGACGTTGATGATAATGCAACGACGGTTTCCACAGCTTCCTCGTACTCCTTAAGCTAGGGCCTTAGTGGACCTCTTTACCTTGATGCTATGGCTCCATGCTATCTATTCTGTATACTCTGTATCTTTATTGATGTATTCCAGTAATGCTATGTACTTTGATGTATGGTCCAGTCCCTGGAGATCAGTGGTCTGGATGGCTCTGGCCTTGCCTGCCCCTAGGGGTAGCTGCTAGCAGAGATGGATCATGGGATACCAGGATATAGTACAGGAAGTACCTTGCACCACCAGTGGCAGGTACTGGCAGCAGCTCTAGGTACTTAAGGCCTTGCAGCCCCTTGCAGCCTCACTCTGGGAGCTAGTCCCTAACTAGCTAAGAACTCTTCCTGAAGTGTGCCACTCTGCTAGTAGCCCTGATCAGAGCATCCTTGAACCTTTGGACAACATCTCCTGAGGACAGACCGCGTGGCCCTGGAATAAACCCTGAATCTACCATCCTTCTGGCGTTCCTTCTTGTACCGGGCATAGCGGGGTTGCACAAGTGGTGCATCGGCCGTCCATTTTTCATCTAGGAAAGGACTCAATTTTCAGCAAGAAGCCTTTTTGGAATGCCGGCAGCCATCTTGAGTGTTCCATTTTCATCTGGGACCCCAGCCTTCAGTGAGTAACCAAGAGACAACCTGAGTAGTTGTGAGTATTGTGAACTGTGTTGAGATAGCAATAACTTTTATATTGCAGTGGAGTTTAGTTTGGATCAGTCAGTGCTTTTTATTTTATTGGAAGATATTGTGTGTGCCTATGTAGGCTAGTGCCTTTTGACTTTTACCTTTGCTGGAACTATCCTGATTACTTTTGATTTGTGTAGGCTACTGAATTTTAGCCTTGAAGTGACCTTCCATAGCCTACAGGCTTAAGACTTTCAATATTGTGTAATTTTATGCCAAGGTCTACTAGATATAAGCCAGATTTAGACCCTGACTCTTGGAGTTTAAGTTGGGACCCTAATAAAATAGGGAAAAGGTCTAGAAGGGAACAAGCAGCTAAAATGACTACCCCTATTATTCCACAAGTTGTGCAATCACCATTAGGGGTTACTCCATCAAGATTAGCAGCTCAATTTCCCCCAGCTAGCCCTAATGTTCAGAGGACACCTACTTTGGGTCTGAATACTACATCAGCAAGCCTAAATGTTAGTGTGTCAAGCCCTACATTGACTTCACCAAATGTTGGACAATTATTTTCACCAGTTGCAAGTAATACTAGTGTTACAGGAAGTGTTCCATGTGCACCAGGCGTACTTTCAAATGTGAATTTGCCTTTTCCACCTCTTTTTCCTCCTGCCAGTGTAACTTCAGTAACAACTACTGCTAATTTGCAGCAGCAGCAACTTATTCCAGTAACCCTAACATGGACTGACCCCTCTGGACAGGTTAAAACATGTTCTATTTTGCCAAATGACCCTGTGTTCCAAATGCTTGGAAAGCCTTCAGTAGCTATATCTTCAATGCCAAATTATTCTGCACCCTTGCCTGGACCAAGCCAAGTGTCAACTCAAATACCTACTTATGTGCCAACTTATTTTAGCCAACCTTTTACAGCTAGTAATTCTACTGACACTGCCATCTTGGATTTGAGTGCTAAACTGGATTCAGTAGTTAATTTTTTATGGGGAGGTACAAATTCTGCAAGTAGGCCTGCTTCAAGTTTTGCACCCAAGCCACCATTAACTTCAACAGCTAATGTTTTCAGTTCACCTGTTATGACACCTAGCAGTAATCTAGTTGGTAGTAGTTTAAATGTTGTTAGCTGTTCATCACAGAATAATTACCAAAGAGCTGTTGAAATGTCAATACCTTTGCCTAAGATGGAAGCTTTGAAAATTGGAGAATTTAATGGGTTGAATGACAAAATTTTCCCTTTAGCTTTTATTATGAAATTGGAAAGAATTTTGAAGGTTAGAAAGGTTGACGAAAAATTATTTATCCACCAAACTGTTCCATCATGGTTAACAGGGGATGCTGTTGACTAGTTTTTGGCAAATAAACCTTTTTCTATTTAGGAGAATTTTAAAACCTTGTTTTTGGCTAAGTTTGAAATACAGTCACATGGGTATAACCTAATTGCTAAGGTTAGAACTATGAGAATGCAAGAAAATGAAAGTTTCATTAAGCATTTTAATAAATGCACAGATATTTTACAAAACACAGGTGCTAGAATCAGTGATTTTGATCAAATTGAGGCTATTTTGGAAACACTGAATTCAACTTTTCACATGCCTATGATGTCAAGAAAATTCACTTCTTTGATTGATTTTAAAATGCAAGGTCTTTTCTTGGAAAATATGATTCAAAGGAGACAGGCTAATCCAATCCAAGCTGGAGTTTCAAATGTTGGTAACACTAGAAATGGTAGAAATCGTATTAAAGGTTATGGGAATAACAGCACTAGTTTCTTGCCTAAATATGACGCAAAGTACACTTGTAACGTTTGTAATACGGTCGGGTGGACTTCTAAATTCTGCCCTAATATGTCAAATCACCAACAAAATCAGGTTGCAGTTGGGAAAAACGGCAGCAATAACAGTAATTCAAATAGTAGCAATGACCGCGCAAATGCAAGAACTTTTTTTAACAGCCGTGGTCGTAGTAGTAATAATGATAGTGGTAGTCGTGCACAGGGAATTTGGTGCTCGAAGTGTAAAAATTCGTCGCACGAAACACAAAACTGTCGTGTAAATCCCACTATTGGTCGTCCTCCAAATAGAAGCACTGTTGCACAACTTCATGAAATTGAGTTGGATTCTGATGCAGAAGAATTCGTGCCAAAAAACCCGAAAGCCATCCAGTTTTAGTCGTTGAAGCTGGAAATGGCGTGTCTTCTTTTCAAAACCGACCAATTCCTAACAGAAATTGTCTAGGCGATCTTGTTGATCCTACACCAGCACCGTGTGCATATTTTTCACTTAAATTCGGTAAAGAATGTGCAGACACCATACTCGATAGTGGAAGTACAATGTCTTACGTGAATATTTCACTAAGAGATGACTTGCTAAAAATGGGTTGTGAATTTACGCAACGTCCTTATCGGGTTAGAGTTGCCGATACTCGTTTCGTAGAGTGTCCGGGTTTCGTATTGGCTACGTTTCAGATTGCGCAACGAACTGTAACTTTTCCACTGATCTTGATGGAAAACACAATCCAGCCGGTAATCCTTGGCGTAGATTTTCAGCAGTCAACGGGTTTACAACCAAATTTCACGTCGAACACTTGGTTTTGGCAGGATAAACCTACGAAAATCTACAAGCTAAATCGGGAGCCGGGTATAGGCGAAGTCCATCAGTCCCAGGCGACTGCTACACCCATAGAACCAGATGAGTTTTGTGCTACAGAGCAAGACATTCGTAATAAAGTAAATGAGAGTGACATTTTGACAGATGACGAAAAAGAACAGTTGTTCAAGGTGTTAATGAAATATAGATTTGTGTTCAGTTCGAGAATTGGTTTAATAAGCCCAGTTATGGATATTGATGTTGGCGATCACCCACCAATCGCGTTGAAGCCCTATCCAGTTTCAAAGTTTAAAGAGTTGCAATTACGTCAGCATGTAGATCGGATGCTAGAGCTTGGGGTTATCGTCCCCAGTACGAGTGCATGGTGTTTTCCGGCGTTTATCATTCCCAAGAAGAATAACACCACGCGTTTTGTGATAGCATACAATAAATTGAATGAAATAAACAAGATGCAAAACTTCCCAACCCCTAGAATTGAGGATATGGTGCAGAGGTGCCCTAAGAGCAAGTACCTTACTCTTTTTGATCTGACCGAAGCATACTGGCAAGTAGGGGTGACGAAACGAGCAGGTGAGGTGTCATCTTTTTGCACCCCGTTCGGAAATTGTACACCGCTCAAAATTATGTTTGGTATCAAGCAAGCACCAGCGTTCTTCTGTGCCTCAGTTTCACGAATGCTCGCCCCTCTACATTATCTGAACGTGCAGAGCCATTTTGATGATATCTCGATTATGTCACAGGAATTCCGATTGCATTTGATGGCGATCGAAGACACCCTAACGATTTTGGGTTGTGAAGGATTCAAAATAAACATAAAGAAGACAGACTTTTGTAAGAAAGAGATAACCCTATTAGGTTATAGGGTTACGAGTGAGGGGGTTTTGCCTAACCCTAGTAAGAAAGAAATTCTGGAGAATTGGCCACGCCCCAAAAGCATTAATGAGCTCCGAAAATTTCTCGGTTTGGCGGGTTTTTTCCGCAGATTTGTGATGTCATATTCGGCTATTGCAGCGCCTCTATTTTCGGTGCTGAAAGGTAAAACTCCGAAATTTGTCTTGGAGGCGAAGCAGGAGCAAGCTTACCAGAAAATCAAGAAAATGTTGGTAGATGCTCCCTTGTTAGCAGCGCCTGATTACAATCAGCCTTGGATAATTATGGCAGACGCATCCTTCTCGGGGGCTGGAGCGATTTTATATCAGGTCGATCCACTCACTAAGGAGAAGAAAACCATAGATATAATCTCTAGACGTTTGACAGTTGCTGAGCAGAGATTTTCTAATAGTGAAAAGGAATTAATGAGTATTATTTGGGCAGTACGTAAGTGGCGTAGATACATAGAAGGGGGTGTAATAACAATTTTCAGCGACCATAGGGCACTTTCGGTTTTAGGCAAGGTAAGCGCACCCACGGGACGCTTAGCGAAGTGGCTTGTGGAGTTATCTCAGTTGGACGCCAAGATCTGCTTCGTCCCAGGGTCACAGAATTGCATCGCGGATGTATTGTCTAGACGATACGAATCTGAGAGAGACTTTACTCCTATCACTAATCCAATCTTGATACCGGCTATGGATGAACGAACGGGTCAGAATTGTTATGTATTTAACAACGATTGTTTGTGTAATCAGTTAGATGTTGAGCAAATTACACTTGATCAGATTAGAGCAGAAACGTTAAAGGACAAATATACATTTGCATTAAAGTTAGTTTTAGAGGGAGAGACGAAGGAAATAAAGTATGATTCGCCTTCAGTTCATAGATTTGTGTTGAAATACCAGCCAAAGTCAATTGTGAGTGACGGAATAATTTATGTGGATGTAAATAAAGATGTTGTTGATGCGCCGAATTTGAAAATTCTGGTGCCCCGTTCGCTGCAAAAGAAAATCATTCAGCTAGTACACGATACGTTTACAGGTCCTCATATGGGTGTTTACAAGACAATAAAACGCATATTTTATTTGTACGCTTGGTTGAGCGCTTCGAAGTTGATTTCAAATTACGTAAGGACGTGTAAGGTTTGTCAGGTCCATAAGGTGCAGCAGACTCGTAAGAAGGCTAAAACAATGATAGTAACTGAAAAGGAAGCATAGGAGAGTATTGTTTTTGACCTGAAAGGCCCGCTAGTACAGAGTACAAATGGTTTTACTTACATCCTAGTGGTGCTTGATAAGTGGAGTCATTGGGTTGAATTAATTCCCCTAAGAAACGCTGAAGCTAAAACTATAGCAAAGGCACTCATTGATGAAGTGTTTTCACGACATGGCGTACCAGCGGAAATTTTTTCGGACAGCTCCAATAATTTGAGAGGGCAAATAATGAAGAATTTATGCCTGCAATGGCGTATCAAAGCTAGATTTCTGTCAGTCTATTCGCCTAAGTCCAGCCTAGCTGAGCGATGGATGAAAGAGTTAACAAAAACGCTAGCAATTTACATGCAAGACGAAAAGTCAGGTCATAGAAATTGGGATTTGCGTTCGAAGCAACTGCAGTTAGCATTAAATTCAGCAACTGATTGGTAACGGGTTTCACCCCAAGTATGTTAGCAACGGGAAGGGAGTTACGAATGCCCGAAGCCCCTGTTGGTAAAGTACAAACGGACGAAGTTAATTACCCATTGCACATCTTAAACTTAACGTCACGCATGCGTGCGATAGTTAGGAGAGCAGTACGCAAACGTCAATCAGCTAAGTTACATCGTGCTGCAAATGCGGATAAACATAAAACTGGTAAAGAATTTGAAGTAGGAACTAAGGTTTACATACGAAATCACCCTAAAAGTGACAAATCACGCTATTTTATGAAGAAAAAATGGCACCACTTTACATCGGAAATTACGAGATTGTTAAAAAGTTTAGTCCTGTAGCTTATCAGCTTAAAGATCTTAATACGGGTATAAAATTTCTCGTTATGTGTATCATATAGATAATTTACGTGAACATATTAAAGGTGAACGTTACCCAGTTAGTGAAGCGGATTCCGAAGAATTTTAAACTTAAATCTAAGAGTAGTTACTGTGTTTCTTCTGAGTCTTCTTTCGGCCAGCAGTAGCTAGATCTAAAATAATTTCGTAGGCGGATCGTGAAATTGCTTGTAAACTGAAAAAAAAAACATGTTGTATACAGATAACCAAAGTTCACTAGCGAAATTTCATTCGCCAAGTCATTTGAGGCAGCTTGGAAATTTACCAGGTTAAGCAGATGAGGTTCGGCAGCTGCCATCTTCGAACTTTTCAGAATGAAAGTCATTCACGTGCAATTGTCACGCTTCCCCTTAGTGACCGTTCCCTAGCATCTTGAATCTGTTATTTTAATTGATGAATCAATAAACTGATGATGTTAATTGTTTAAGATAACAATACTTGAATCAAATAATTAAAAGCTAATTTCGGGTTGAACTTAACTGATTGTTACCGCGTTAGTCACATTTGACACGCGTTGTTACCGATATTTGACAAACGATTTTGAAGTAAAAATCTTTCTTAGCTAATGATAATAGTAACCGATGGTTAATGGTTACAATTTTTCAAGTGAATTTTCGTGCATCATACACTTAGTTTTTTTCCTTGACTGTTTTTGCACTGATTGATTGTGATTGTATTTTAAATGTTGAAAAATCGTTTTTGCTTCTGCATAATTTTCGTGAAAATGTTCAAGTAATTAAGTTTGCGTAGCGGGTTTTTACGGGAATAATGTCTGAATTTTGACGCTCAAAGATTTCCCAAACCTTACAAAAACGTTACTATAACCGTTAAGTAATGTCACCCTGCTGGAACAGTCAAACGATTAAATTATTAGCAGATAAAAAGCTTAAACGTCCCCATAGCGTCCTTAATTTCAACTTGTTGTTATTGCGCGCCTTCTTGGTATTATTTTTGAATAATTTCTGAGAACTTTGATTATGGTATGAATTAATGACTTAACTTGATGAATAATTTTCACTTACCTTAACGAAGCGAGGGCGCTTCATTTCGAGGGCGGGACCTCTGCAATGACGGTTTCCACAGCTTCCTCGTACTCCTTAAGCTAGGGCCTTAGTGGGCCTCTTTACCTTGATGCTATGGCTCCATGCTATCTATTCTGTATACTCTGTATCTTTATTGATGTATTCCAGTAATGCTATGTACTTTGATGTATGGTCCAGTCCCTGGAGATCAGTGGTCTGGATGGCTCTGGCCTTGCCTGCCCCTAGGGGTAGCTGCTAGCAGAGATGGATCATGGGATACCAGGATATAGTACAGGAAGTACCTTGCACCACCAGTGGCAGGTACTGGCGGCAGCTCTAGGCACTTAAGGCCTTGCAGCCCCTTGCAGCCTCACTCTGGGAGCTAGTCCATAACCAGCTAAGAACTCTTCCTGAAGTGTGCCACTCTGCTAGTAGCCCTGATCAGAGCATCCTTGAACCATTGGACAACATCTCCTGAGGACAGACCGCGTGGCCCTGGAATAAACCCTGAATCTACCATCCTTCTGGCGTTCTTCCTTGTACCGGGCATAGCGGGGTTGCAATAACCGCATACGAATATCGGGTGATGTGAGAATGGGTTAGCTGAGTAGCTGTGGGGAGGGTGAAAAAAGGCGAACCGTCTGTTTCAGCAGCTGACCACTTACCTTGGTGTGTTAGATCAGCAGTTCGTAGTCGGTCTACGTTGGTGGATAATTGGAGTTTGAAGCAGTGACAAGCTTGGTAGCTGTCGAGACAAGTCGAAACTGTTTGGTGGGTTGTTGATTGAAGACTTTTTTTTAGTTGAATGAAGTCGCGGTCAGTTTCTTCTCGCCCTAGGGTGTGGTCGATTAATCGTAACAATTCATGATTGCAATCGGAGGTCACGCTTGACGTCGCACAAAGATCCGAAGAGGTGTCAGTGGATGAGGGGCTGGATCCAGTCATCAGGGAAGGTGGTGTAGATTGAGAATTTTCAGCACTTTATGCAGATAATATAGAGTAACAGCCAGTATAAAAACCAAACCAACCTTGACCATGCCTGAATGGTTTGTTTTTATAGACTTGGTTACTCGGCAGATACTGCCATGAATTTTTTAAATGTTAAAGTGTTTATTTTTACCTGAAGACGGGAGGTTGTCCTCCCAAACGTAGTGTAGTTATTTTTGTGCACGATACTGGTTGTTACTTTATCCTATGATCAGTTAGACGCTTTTTTCATAAGAAATCCGAGGTCCAAAAGGGATTTGTTTTGGGTGAGGTGGATGATCGCTCGTAGAAGGTAGGGGTTCCTCAGGATGCGGGGTGACGAAAAGCACATGGGGAAAATGTGTCAATATCGTTGCTGGTAGCTCGGCGGACGTGATGGCAGGAACCAATTCCGAATACGGGTATGGTCCTTGTGGTGACACTTAGGGTGCTGAAGCGAACAGCAGTGAGGATGTTGATGTTGATAATGCGGAGGGGACCCTTGGACTGGTGGTTGACAGGAAACGTGACGTAGGTGATCAGACGCGATGCCGTTGGTGTCTGGAGATTGGTTGTTTGGTGAGAAGCAATCAGTCGAGTGAGCAGATTTGGTAGCTTGAAGGAAGTTGCAATCAGGGTCGTCATCGATTGTCACAAGTGCACTGAAGTCAGTCGGTGAAGATGGGTCATCGAGCTGGCAAGTCCGGAGCTTGTGTCCCCATGGAAGTGGGTAGCCTTGCAGCTTGGAGGAAAGTTGTATTGAAGACCTGATGGCAAATGCAGCGGTCGCTTGGAGGCAGACGCCGTCCATAAGGGAGGGAAGCAGTCTTGACAAATGCGAATGCGAATGCTGCAGCATCAGGAGGTGAGTTGCAATGAAGATCAGTTGGATGAATGCGATGGTTGCTTGAAGGTCTCCAAATGAATGCGAATGCTGTCGACCCAGGAGGTGAGTTGTCATGAAGAGAACAGCTGGCAAATGAATGTATAATGCAAATGCCGCTGTTGCTTGGTAGACTGTTGCAATGGAGGCTCATTGGACATTTGCTTGAAGGCCATCAGACGAATACGAATGATGTCGACCCAGGAGTTGAATTGCCTTGGAGAGAGCAGCCGGCGGATCAATATTCGCATGTCTCTCTAGCTTGATGGATTGTTGCTTGGAAGCCATTAGACGGATGTGAATGTGAATGCCGCAGGCTCGGGTGAGTTGCTGTGAGGAGAACAGCCGGCAGACGAATGCGAATGTGGATGCCGCAGTAGCTTGATGGACTGTTGCAATTAAGATCAGTTGGACGAATGCCGTGGTTGCTAGAAGGACATCAGATGAATGCGAATGCGAATGCAGCTCAATAGGCCCAGGTGAGTTGCAATGAAGAGGACGGTCAATAGACAAATGCGAATGCCATTGCTCCAGTTGCTTTAAGGTTTGGTGGGGCTGCAGGTTCAGAGGGGAGGGGGGTCCCAGGACGAATCCAGAAGAAGACGAATGCGAGTGCCAATGCAGATGCTATTGGAACAGTTGCGTAATGGTCCAGTTGGTGGACGAATGTGAATGTGAATGCCGCTCTAGCTCAGGAACAGCCACGATGACATCAAGAGGCAAATGAATGCGAGTGCCAGTCGCACTGCACGGTGAAGAAATTCAACTGAAGCATGGCGAAGACAAGGCATTCGTGGACGAATGCGAATCCGAAGCGGTGGAGAGAAAAAGGCGAATGCGACTGTCTGACAGATCGCCTTCAGAACAAAAGATGGATTTTCTCCGAGCAAGCTCTTAAGTAAGGAGTGCTGCGCATGTGCAGTGGGTTGTGGAGCTGGGTGGATTAATGCAACTATAATTCTCAAGGCACAGATAGCATAAATGTAAAAATTCGCAGGTTCGTATTTTTACAGGAATAGGAAAGTTACGTTTTATTCAAACTGAACATACAATTAAACAATAAATACAAATGCGTAACTGAAAAAAAAATGAGTTAGGAATATAGTCGAACATTATAAAACTGTGTAATTGACGCTCGACTGCCTTCGGGCCATTCCCCACAACTTTCATTGAATATCTGATTTGATTTTATACAGTATGTTGGTTGTATTTATTTTTATTGACGATAGTCCATTTTTCCATGTTCACCCCTGCACTTCCCCTAGCTATGTTTTGTAACAGTTACTTTAACGTAGCTCTTCATTTGTGTAATGTAATATTGGCCAAACTTTTTACTTTAAAATTGTTATTAGTACCTACACCTATTGCATCCCGTTTTAAAACAACGCTTTTTTCCTAAATAACTAAGACAGAACAAGTGCCCTCAAGCTACAAATTATTGATCTGCCCCCTTCCCCCGCCCCTTTCTCAGCGCATGAAAAAATGGCCGTAGTTGTGTAGATAGTGTGGAGCACTAGCTTTGTATGCTGATCTGAAGAGAACGTAGACAATTCTCGAAACGTCATACTGACGCACACTGTTTTATCTCAAGATATTTTGTTGTCACATTGTTATGTCATTGCGATGTATTGTCGACATGCTGTCGACATGCTGTCGATGTTGCCGTATTATCGCGCACAGTTATTTTCATGCTGTTTTGACGTACAATCCATTGTAATGATATGCAATAAAATTACTGATTAATAATTAATCTACCCCAAAACAAAACTTGTTAAGGATTCCCGCCAAGCTTTTCGGCCGTGTGAAGTCGTGATATCAAACGCCAAGCTCTTTCGCCAAG
>JAHWFP010159367.1:31192-55500 GCA_023313725.1 Lithobius niger | reverse complement strand
TTCATTTAACGTTTGAAGTATTAGTCGGTGGGATTAGCTTGGCGAAAGAGCTTGGCGTTTGATATCACGACTTCACACGGCCGAAAAGCTTGGTGGGAATCCTTAACAAGTTTTGTTTTGGGGTAGATATCAGTAATTTTTGGTCCAAATTGATGAAATCCATTTTGAAATGCCGATCTAGTTTTCTGGTCCATTTCTTTTTTTTTTTTGGTTTCTTTAGATTTTGAGGACAGCAGTCACCTTTTTTCATTTGATTAGCTTTTTTATTAGTATTGCAGTATCTCCTTGCAAACGTATGAATTTCTTTAATTGTCAGTTTGGCATTGTTGCATAAAAACAATGTTTAAAACAATGTAAAACAATCAATTTGGACCTTTGGAGCTCCCTAACCCCTGAACCACTTGACCAATTAGAAAGGTCCATATGAAAAGGGCACATCTCCAGAACAATACCTGTAAAATGAGCTAATAACCAGCTTTATTTACCGCATGGAAGAATTTACTTTCGTGATACAAAAAAAAAGCGTTAGCAGTAGTAAGAATTTGGCAATATCAACGTTATTCACGTCTTTTTTTCAACACGAAAACGTTAAGCTATGGGTTTAACAGTGAATTTTATATTGTCAGGCGACCAAAGTCTCTCGATCAAACAAGTTTCAGCCTTTTCTGTCGCATTGTTATTTATCCTCACATGCCTGAAAACAGCCAAACTCCCTTAGCTGTAAAGACACAACGTGTCTAGTGGTCGCCATGCTCATATATACATATTATCTGGATGTTATCGTTTTATCTTGGCGGGCGACACAGCGTGTGTCTTGATAGGCAGGCGAATATATTGGGCTGGCTTTATAATAATACAAGTTTATGAAAAACCAACAAAGGCATTTCGAAATGGTTGCTTCATCATTGCTGCGACCAGAAGACCATAAATACATTATTGCTTCTGGCTTAAGTCAAATGTAGCATGCGTCTTGATTAGGCAAATATCAACGTTATTCACGTCGTTTTTTTCAACAAGAAAACGTTTAGCTGTGTCCTTAATAGTGACTTTTATGTTGTCAGGCGACCAATGTCTCCCGATTAAGCAAATTTCAGCCTTTTCTGTCGCATAGTTATTTATCCTCAGATGGCTGAAAACAGCCAAACTACCTTTGCAGTAAAGACATAACGTGTCTATGCTCATATATACATATTATATCGATGTTATCATTTATCTCGACGGGCGATACACTAGCCTGTGTCTTGATAGGCAGGCGAATATATTGGGCTGGCTTTATAATAATACAAGTTCATGAAAAACCAACAAACGCATTTCGAAATGGTTGCTTCTTCATTGTTGCGACCAGAACACCATAAATACATTATTGCTTCTGGGTCAAGTCAAATTGTATTTCATCAATAAGTAATTGATAATGAGTGTAGAAAAAGTGCAACACATTTACAACACATCAAATAAATTGTGGTTACTTTTGGGAAAAAGTTGTTTGAAGTCAGCAGTTCCTAAAACAACTAGGGTACTTGCATTTTTTTAGCCTGGCTGCCACTGTTTCTAGAATTTGTAACACTCCAACTCCAAAGTACAAACCCAAAGTTCCTCCAATGTCTGACAGCAGTTTGAAGAGGGTGTAAGCTGGCTCTTCTTTAATCGTAAAAATGATGTTATCAGAAATCTCAACTGTGAAATTCAGGATCCCAGCTTGGACGTCTCTACCAACTTCGACCCTGTTACCAACTTTGTTCACTTCTGAATACCAAACAGATCTGCATTTCCTCTGGCATGAATGTGCTTCTGAGTCGTAAAAGTCGAAAAACATTCTATCCAATAAGTGGCCATTACCTTTAATTTCGTAATATTTCGCCTTTTTCGTGCAGATAAGCATGTGTGTTGAATGCAGCATGTATGGACTTCTGTACATAAAAAAATACATGAACGCTAAACTTGTACAAATACTTTTTCAAATTATAAAATTGACATTTCGAGCTTTACACAACAGAGTGCAATCGGACGAATGCAGAAATATTATTAAAAAAGATGAACAGTTTGCCTGCTTGGATTTTGACCCTGTCTCCTTCAATATGGCATTTTGTATTTAAACATGGACCACGTTTCGGCTTTCCGTGGTTCTGGAAAGTTGAAAGTGCATATAAACACTTTAATTGCATTTAAGGTACCCAGCATTCAACCATTTAAAGCCCAAAAAAACTGCATAAATTATACGCAGTATGTTACGTATGATTGCATGTCTGTAACTAATGAATTAATTCTTATAGCATTAACTTATCTCTGACGTCTTTCTGAGTAAAGAATCCTGGTTGGTTCCAGCACTAACTAATAGACTAAAAGTCAGATATATTATAAATGATTTTCAATAGTAATAAATGAAATAACTGAGCATCTATAGTAAGTATAAAATGTTGGTAAAGTGAGTTGGTTTATTTAGGTTTTTGAAGTATTTCATTAAAAGTGTGATTGTGAAAGAAACCAATAAAACGTAAGAATAACTTTAGTCAATAGCACTAAACATAATCTTTCTGTAACGCATGGAATGACGGACAAAAAGCAGTTCGCAGACACAAAAAAGAAAATTAGTTTAATTAAACTGTTTTCCACGTCCTTAAAAACGTTAGACACAAGTGATATTACGGTTTGTTGAAAAAGATAAGACCGTTATTCTTAAAGACAGGGAAATTCCCCGTAAATATTACTATCAAACTAAGAAACGCAATAGTGTCAACCAGCTAATCACAATGTTGGGTGTATAGTGTTTCTACGTTTAAATCGTTATTGAAAAAATACATATTTTCAACCCATCTTGAGCCATTGGCTTTGTGTCCTGTTTAACCTAATAAATCGTTATTGTTCATACTAGTCGAAGTAGTTGAATTTATTAATGCTTATAACTGCATCTACTGAAAGAAACCCTACGTTGACTGGTTAAGACGTGTGAAGACTGCAGTCGTAACCTTATCGGACAGTACACAGGCATTGCTAAAGACAAAACAGTGCAGTGCCTGTCTATGTCCACTGTAAAATCACAAGCTGTAATGCTGATGGGAAGAGCAAACCGTATAGCATGAAATACCAAAAAGGTTAATCATGTTAATTGGATTGACCATCAAAACAACAACAAAATGGGCAAAAAGACTTTAAAACTTTTGGATCATGACTCCTGAAACAATTTAGAATGCGTTCAGAATTTCTAGGAACTAGTCCTATTTTGAAACTTTTTAGGCGCGGGGGTTTGCAACTAACATTAATGAAGCAGTTGCTATGTAACTAGCAGTCATTAGTTTAACGATTAACTGCAGGATATAGACGTTTCGAGGAAGAATCCCAAATAGCATTCACCTCCGTCCAGTTGTGACTTCCGACTGGAGGTAAAATCAATTCCACTGCAGATCACCAGAATTCTCCACAACTGATGGAGGACTACATGTAACTTGTCTTGATGCAGGACTAAGCATTACCCGTGGTATTTAAATAACTAAACCGACCGGACATTTATTTATTTGCAGTATTTGTTTTTTTTAATAATTGACATAAGGTGCATGTAGTTAAAATAAGCCGATATGAGAAAAAACATGTTAGTCAAATAAGTGATTTGCGTATGAGACCAACTAAGAATTAGATCCCAAATGTTAATTTTCTAGAATTGAAAAGCTGAGCAAAATGGTACAGGAGCCAGAAAGTCGTACTGGCTTTTGTACCATTTTTGTTAACTTTTCAGATTTGGAAATTTGTCTAGAAAGAAAACCCAATATGTGCATGTTAATCATTTAGTTACACAAAAATTAATACGCAAAAAAAAAAATCATGGGCAATTCTATCTACGAATTACTCACATTGTGCTCAGTTGTAAAATTGTTAACGAGTAGCGTGGGTGGTGGCAGTAAACACAGTGGCTAAACCTAAGAAAGTATCAGATAACAGGACAACCACTCGAGTAGGACCAATTAATGTATGGACTAGAGCTCTGTCAAAACCCTCATTTAAGTATAGTGACAGTAAGTGGGTTCGTTAAACATTTAGCTTTATTGCTAAGCTGATTCAGTTTGACATTAAACTCATTGATAACATATGCTGAATCGAGTCGAATGTATAAATAACTAACTATTATAAAATACGCTAATATGGAATAATTAAGCACAAAAGAGCAGTACTGCCATGAATGTTGCAGGTTTTAGTTGAGGTATCGAAGGAGACTTTATACAGGTTACAACTAGAGTGCTCTCATGCTACTATTATGTTTGTCCTTCAAAGTTAATTTTGTTTGTTTTATACCGGAATAGGCTGGCTCTAAATAATTACATCACAACCCAGCACCCACTCTCCATTCATACCTAAACTAGTGTTCTTCTCGCATTCAGAGTCCAATCACATATGAAGGTAATTTCGTTATTCTTGGCAGACATGTATGAAAACATTTGCTTAAGTCAAAAAGTATTGGTATTAAAGGTTACTTATTAAAATTTACACTTTTTACTACAATAACAGTTTTTTTTTAACTCTCGTAGATTCAAAAAGAATAACTCAAGTCCGTTGAACCACAGCCACCTACAGTAAAGGCCGGATCAGATCAAGACAAATTAGGCAAGTAAAATCAACCATTGACATAGAAGGAAGCGCAAGTTTGCTAGGAGCTGCCATCTCTACACCAAGCGGCGAAATTTCAAACTAACCGACCAGGGTTCCAAATTCTGTCAACAGATGACGCCACTTGACAAACTTGCCGCGTCGTTATATGATTCGCCGTTTTGCGGAGCATTGTTGGAAGCAAAGATGATACGGCCTTTATTGTAGGTGGCTGTGGTTGAAAACAGTATGTTTTATACAATAAAAGGGAAGAAGTTTAGATTTGACAGTGTTAGTACCGTTTCTTGTCACTAGATGCCGTTGTTAACAAGTGTGTTAACCTAACTGCAGTTTAAATGGCGCCTGCATTTTTCAGGTCTACATTTTTGGATTTTTTTTTTGGAATGTTTTTCAATTTCATAAAAAAAATTAAAATATACACAACACACTGTCTTAATAAAACAGCATGGCAGAAAATGGTACTAAAATTTTAAATCTTGTATTATTTCTTTTTACTCTATAATATACTGCAAAGGTAATTTGGAAATAACCCTTCAGCCAAAATCATACACTAGAAATAACGTAGAAGAGTAAGCCACCATTATGTAGTTAGGTTTCATTCAATATCCGGATTTGAACTACCGATATGAGTCCATCACCAGATTATTGCCGCAAAACATTTTTTTGGTAAATGAAGTTTGGCCGTATCTGGTGATGGACTGATCGCTAGCTCAAAACCGAATTATGTCAATTTAACGAAACGTAAGTGCATAAAGGTGGCTTACTTTACTGCTTTATTTCTAGTGTATGATTTTCGTTGACGACTTATTTCCAATTTACCTTAATATTATTTACAGCAATTTGTGTTTATTTATTTAAAATCTGTATGCAACGGATTTTAATTGCTCTTTTTGTATTTATAAGAGTTAAAAAGGCTAATTATTGTAATAAGTGTGAATCACCATATGTTTTCCTTTACCATATATCTGTATAGCTTCGAGGCACACCTGACCAAGTGATCCATAGCGCTATATTAACATGGGTCTAGCTTCAATTCGAATATTTCATAAAATATAATTTACGAAATTCCTGCCTTCTCTTTCCCATTGTAATGCTTACCTGCATATCGCACCACTCATACGATTAAACACTTTCTTATAAAAATAATTTATTACACAAGTGTGCACTTTGTTTCCATCAGTGCAAGGCCTGTTGCTAGTATTACGATAAGTTCTCTGTAAGCATAAAAATAGTTACATTTGTGTAAGCGGCGAAAGCTTCACATTATCTGTAATGATCTAATGTAGTTTATAAGGACGTGAACCATTTAGCATTATTTAGATGTTTGCACTTATTATTAGTCACAAACAGGAAAATATACGAGTACTGTAGGGAAAAAGAGTAAAGAACAGTATTAAAACTGTGACCAAAAAATAAAACTTCATATCACTTCAAAAAGCTGTGACCAAGCGTAGATGGATTCAGAGCAGTAGGGTAAAAGTCTATTTGACGGAACACACACACACACACACACACACACACACACACACACACACACACACACACACACACACACGCACACACGTACAAACAAAATTAGGGTGTCAGTCCCACTCGAAGGCAGGTAAATTATAAAAAATATGCACACCTCGCACTACTCAACCTCCCCGCCTCCCCCTCCCCGCCTCCCCCTCCCGTCCGATAAAAAAATTCGTCTCTTCTTTGCTTCCATCTTCGTTGAGACACAGGCTTCTCACTTTCCGCGCGCGGGATTTAATTTATCTGTACGGGGTGTAAAATCACCTTCCCGCTTTGGAAGGGTCCGACGACGAACCATCCGATGACGAGTCACCCGACGATAAACCATCCATCGACGAAGTATCTGATGATGAACCATCCGACGACGAAAGATCCAATGGCAAAACATTCGACAATTCGTTTTGGGGTAACTCATTGTCGAATGTTTTGTCATTGAATCTTTCGTCATCGGATGGTTCATCGTCAGATACTTTGTCGATGGATGGTTCATCATCGGGTGACTCGTCATCGGATGGTTCGTAGTGGGACCCTTCCAAAGTGGGAAGGTGATTTTACACCCCGTTCAGATAAATTAAATCCATCAGCGGGTGAGTCGTCATCAGAAGTTTAGTCGTTGGATGGTTTGTTGTGGGGTGACTCACCATCCAACGACAAAACTTCTGATGACGACTCACTCGATGATGATTCTCCCTACAGCGAACCCTCCATCGATGAAACATCCGATGACTAAACATTCGACGATTAGTCACCCCACGACGAACTATCCAACAACGAAACTTCTGATGACGAGTCACTCGATGACGATTCTCCCGAGGGTGAACCCTCCATCGACGAAACATCTGACAACACACCGTCTGTTGACGAATCATCCAACGACGAAACATCTGGCAACGAACCTTAGATGATGAGTTATCCATCGATGAAACATCAGACGACAAACCATGGATGATGGGACTGTTTGACGATGAGTCGCCCAACGACGAAACATCCGACGACGAAACATTCGACAATGAACCTTAGATGACGGGTCCATTCGACGACAAGTCATTTCAGACGAACCATGGATGAAGGGACTGTTCGTAAGGTGTCCCGTATCCATATTATACCGTAATCCAAACACATAATCGTTATCTTTTTGTGCCCTGAAAAATTTGTGTAAATAATACTTTGGCATCTCACCCAACTTTTGTCCCTTGAAAAGCCCCTTCAATGACGGAAACGTGACCCGATGAGTTGAACCCGTCTTTTTGTCTTAGAAGGTGTATAGAATAGTGGAGAGGGTTTTGAACTGGTGGGAGTACCTATGTTGGTTGATTCAGATCTGTCATGAGTGCTCAGAACAGGGTGTCTTTTCTCTTCATCGCCTGAGGACTGCGTGTCACTTTGTTCGTTTGCTTCATTCGTGTCATCATCACTCTCCTTCCCGTATTTTCATTTTTTATTTGCGGATTCCGCCCATCTTTGTTCTGCTCACGATTCTCGACGAATTTAGCTAAACTTGTTAACGGTCCAATGAGTGGTTTAAACAGTTCCTAAAGATATTCTCCGTCGGATTGGTTATCTTTTTTCGTAGCCGCAAACTTTTTTTTATCAGTTTCTTTTTAAGATCACCGCGATTGCATTTATTCTCCATTTTTTGTCCTGCGTTTTTGTCCTGAGTGACCCGAGGTCTTCTTTTTTTCTTACGTTCAAAGTGAAGGTTTCTCGTAGTATATAGTTTAGCTGTTCCCTACGTTCTGCATTCGTTTATTGCACGTTTAAGATAACGTTTAATGATCGGGTTGTGGATTGGTACGATGGAGACACGTTCGACCAGATGAGGTTGTGGTAATGATGATGTGTACCTCAGGTTTACGCAAAATTATGTTGAATTTACCCTCTGGAACACCCGAGGTCACGCGTTCGCAAAGTAGAGTTGACGACACTTCCGACAATTCGGTGTGACGTGAGGTGTAGAGGTCGAGTCCTCGGTGAACATAGATTTTGCGTGGTGTTTGGTAGAATTTACATGGTCTGATGGGGCAGAAGTACATGGTTTGTGTTGTACCCAACCCAGTTATGTGAAAGTGTTCATTTTTCATCGTTGAACAGTCCCTCATTCATGGTTCGCCTGAAGTGACTTGTCGTCGACTGGACCCATCATATAAGGTTCGTCGTCGGATGATTCGTCGTTGGGTGATTCATTGTCGAACAGTCCCATCATCCATGGGACTATATAAAAGTTGTAGGTGCTATTTTTCCGATCCGTCAATTCAGAGGTGTAAAAAATATAGGTGTCGAAAAGCACCCTAATAACTACATACCAAGCTTGGAACTTTGGAATCTGTATTGTAATCCTTGCATAGCCCGTTCTCCGATTACATTTTGTGTTTATTTTAATGATTTTCTTTATGAGTTTATCTAACCAAAAGAGCATTCAAAAAGGGGGAGGCACGTTTTTCAAGTGCCCCTTTAAAATGACGTAACTGGAGAAGCTAATCAATATTGGATTTTGTTTGTGTATTGATGAATACTCAACTGGAAATGGAGCGAGTGTGTATATTTGTATGTGTTTGTCTTCTTGGGACATGATAACGTCTGCAATTTTGTTCAGATTTAGTTGAAATTTCGTGATTAGGGATCATTGTTGCGTGAAATGCATAAGTTTGAAAAGGAAATTTCTACGTCACTTTTGGAGACATTCAATATTTTTTTATATGGGATGGCTAAGCCGATGTTCAGCTGTGGCAATAAACATTTTTTGATTACCCTCCTCCCTTCATGACCCTTCAAAAACTTGTCATATCCCGACTAATGGCCCAAAAATGTGCTGCCACAATTTAAAAAAAAACGATGCTTATCAGGAACACGTTAGTGGTCCACCCGCCAAGTTTACATTGTCAAACAACATTGATAAGGTATTCATCTGAAAGTCATGGATTCATGGTTTTAGTGAATTTGAATATTGACATGTACTTAGAGGGAAGAAAATTAGTTTTGAGCCGGAGTAACAGTGGTTAAACGGGCACTTTTCTTGATAGCAGTTACAGTAAAGCCACTGGGGAATGCTGCATAATTATAATACACTTGTGGATGCACGCAAGGTGCACTGGCTATGACGAAACACCATACACCTCACCTTTCCAGGAGAATATAGGAAGTAGCACAACAGGCATATATCAATAAATATACTATGAATAAAAATGAATGTACTATTTTCACGTTTCTATTTTAACTCGGGTGCACATTAGTAAACAGTTAGATCGTAAGCGAAATACACTGCAACAAGAAAAAAACAACGATGTTTCGAAAATGTGCACCTTCCATCATCTGTTTTTCTAAGATATTTACAATTTCATGGTAAAAAAAAAAACAAGTCAAACAGTCCATAAATGGCATCAAAAACCACATACTAATTAAAACATTATAAAACACTTACACCCATTCCTTAGTCAAAAGTGGCAAATTAAGAGGCGAAAAAGTCAAAAAACCGTTCTTTTCCTCTGCAACCGAAGAGGAAAGACCAAATTTTCGTACAAAGTGTAATCATGTGCTTTTATGGGACTGTCTATTTGTTGGGCAGGCCTATTTTGCGGGTAGGCAGCTTGTTCATCTATGTGGGAAGTTATTAAGCTGAAAGTTATTAATTATAAGGAAATATTCTTTGAGATATTTACCTTCAGGACTGAAATGATTACGCACTGGGGGATTATTGGTGTGAATAACAAGAGATTCCAATTCCTTGCACGAGAATTTTGTTCTAGACAAAATTTGACACTTTCAAGATCAGAGGTATGCCCAATTTCAAATCAGTTTGGAGAATTGCCAGTGGTTAAACAGTGCTGGACCAGTGAGTTGGCTTCAACGTGGCATTTGAAGTTTGACTTGTGCGATGAAATTCTCTCTTTAAGCTTTAAGAAGCTGTTTCCGACATAGGTGGTAGTTCTGCTACGGGGATCATGTACACAGTATTGCATGTGTTCACGAAATCGTGTGCATTACTGTAATATGTAGACATGGTGTATTTTTTAGGTTTGGGTGACTGTTTGAGGCCAGTCTGATATCATGTACAGCTAGTATTTTCCGTACTTCTTCAGAAATATCATGAAAATACGGAAGTGTACGAATTTTTTTTTTGTTACGGGGAATTATTTATTCTCAAGGTCCTATAAAACATGGTGTTAATGTACCCGACGGGTACCCATTCTCCATGTACTTCTGCATGGTGTAAACAAAATCAGCTTCCAGCAACCTACTATCACTAGTGCGTGCAACAATAGGCTTAATCTTGTTTATAGCAACATTACTCTCGTAATATGAGTCGACGTATACGTGTTAAAATGCAACGTCATGGTGGATTGCATATTATTATTGAAGTGCGTGAATTCCACAGTACTGTTCGAATTTTTGATAGCCGTTACATCAAGGAATAGAATAGCATCTTCCCTCTCAGCTTCCATCGTGAACGTACGAAATGACGCTACCCTGCTCAGAAAAGTGACAGCCTCCGTCTTAATTTTAGAGGGAAGAAGCCAGAGACTATCTTCAATATATCGTTTGTTGTACATTATTTGCAGGAAGCGCTTCAGATGTTTAATGCCAATGGCGTTTAAAACAATGTTACAGAAGTTTGTGAAGAGCGGGCTACCCATTGGCACACCATTAACCTGCTAGAAACATTTTTTGTTGTATTAAAAAAGTGGTCTCGAAGATGATCCTAATCACACGAATAAATAATTTCTCATCCCACCCAAGCTTCACCAATGAAGGGGGTAAGGCTTGGCCCAAAGTTTATTTTCAATTTCTGAAATTGTGTGCCCTTGGTCAATTAATTAATTTATCAACCTGCATAGCCACAAAATAGTCCCGCCGAACAAATAGACTGTCTCATACAAGCACATTATTGTACTTTTTACCAAAATGTTGTCTTTCATCTTTGGTTGCAGAGGGAAAGAATTGTATTCACTTTTCCGCCTCCTAATTTGCCACTTTTGAGTGGGGGATTGGTTAGATTTATGTGTTTTATGATGTTTTAATTAGTATGTGGTTTTTCTTGCTATTTATGGACTGTATGACTTTTTTTTTTAAGAAAAAATATTTTAGTAAACCTGATAATGGAAGGTGCACACTTCCAAAACTTTGTGGTATTTATCTTGTTGCACTCTATTTTGGCGTACTATCTCACAGTCCTTACCTGTGCTTTACGATTCATTAGCTAATAGAACACTTCAAAAGTTATATCCCTAATGTAACTTGGTTAATTCCTACATTTTGTTAATCCCCAAACCCCCTATTGCAAAAGTTCTATTCCTGTCGTTTGTGAACAAATGAACGTATAAACGTCCCCCAGCAATAAAGTTACCAAAATATTAGTGAAACACAGAAAATTCGCATATTTTTTTTCACGGTAATATGATATTTACGAACATAAAACGAATTGCGAGAAACAATTACCAAAGAAATCCAACACCAATCTGCGCGACGGGATCAGGGATACAACAACAAAAGGACACCAAGCGAATAAAAAAAGTATGCCTGTCTACAAATAAATCATTGCATTACTCACCCAAAGCAAGTCATAAATCCAACTGGGCAAGTGCTTTGACAGCACGACTATATTGCTTTAATGTGTCCCTCACAAGGTGGTGCAGTAGGACCAGGAACAGCATTTTTTGGAGAAAGCTTCAGTGATGACACCGACGACGAAGGCAATAATTATGGAGGGCTGTCTGATGTCTTTTGTTACGGTGAAAGCAGTGGAGGAAACTTATTCAAATTCAAAGGAAATGGGTGTTAAAATTCTCTGGGGCCCGGATGAGGGGGGGAATTGAGGCTTAATGCGCGTGCAATGGCGTCACAGTGCAATGGTTGGGGCCGGGATGACTTCACTATGATTCGTCATTTTTAATTTTAGGGATTTACGTGGCAATTTATTTGGTGATTTGCTGAGTAACTAGATCATTGTCACGGCGGGCAGAAAAAAACGAAGATCTTCTCCTCGGAGGCTAAACATTGCCTCCGCCCTGAACAGGCATGCCCCCCATACAAAGTAATCAGAGGATCCTCATCCCATGTCGTCTCGGACTCACATGACGGGACAACTTGTTCCGGCTCACTAACCATGCATGTGCATAAATTAACATTAGAGTTCCTCCAATTTTCACCGTTCTGTAGTAGAACTTGATAATGGTAATTCTCTGCCTTCGTCGTTATTTTTACGGGAAACCAGCCTGTTTTGTACTGGTTCTGCATTCTGCAATCTCAGAAATTTCAAAGGTACATTTGGCCATATGCAAAGCAGACAGAGCTGTCGCTCCGAATTTATGCTAGTCTTGTCATCAGTTGACGGGAACATTAACGAAAATTAGTTCTTATGTGCCATTTTGGGGACACCTTCGATGTCGTTATTCGTGCCATCGTGTGGGGAATTTGTCTAGCTTGCATGAGGAAATTTACTAACAATTTTCCAACAGTAAACACTCAAGTGATACTTACTTTTAGGCTGTGTTTCAGCAATTTTATTACGTTCTCAGTAGCCCCATTTTTCATTTGGTTATAAGGCAGTCAGATTCCTTGCCGGTAAGAATAATTGAACAAAAATCCATGAAGTTGTCTTTTTTTAAAAAGCGATAAACTTGGAAAGAGATAGAAATGCTTAATCTGAAATGACCGACAAATTCCCCCAAGCTATCCATAAAGCTAAAGCTAGGTCTCCATAATGAAGCATTTTCGGTATACTTGCAATGTGAAAGCTCAAAAAGCATTTGCACGACCGCTCCTCAATTTTGGGACCCCTCAATAATGCTTCTAATTCGTCATTTTCACATTGTGAAGCACTCAAGTGCATTTCAGAGTTCTCAAAATATGAAAGCTAAAACAACATTTGCGCGAACCCTCTAGTTTTCAGACCCCCGTTTTACGAACCCCCCTATTGTTGTTAATTAATCATTTTCATTCTTCGGTGCATTCTAGAGTTCTTACAATGTAAAAGCTCACGAAGCATTTGAACGACCCTTTGGAAATATAATATAATAACGGTTTTCCCCCATTTAGGGGGGAAAGAAATAGAAATAGAAATAGAAAAGAAAAGGCACACGAAGCACCCACCCACCCACCCAAACAAAACATCAACAATTAACGAACAAACACATCGAAACGAGATTTGAAAGCATTAAGAGATGGGGCACAAGCAACATTACAGGGAAGGGTATTCTAGGCATGGACAACCCTTTCCGTAAAGAACTGGTAGCGAAGTTTAGTCCGGGACACAGTACCACAGATGCGAAAAGGATGGCCACGAGTATAATTGCAATTCGGTGAAAAAAAAAGATCAGAGTTAACGTTAAGGAGGTTATGAGTAATTTGGTAAGTAAGGATCATGTCCCCACGATGAAAACGGTTTTGAATGGTAGTAAGTTGAAGCCTACGTAGGCGGTTGGGGTAGGACAAAGAACGAATGGTGGGACACCATTTAGTAAGGCGCCGCTGACAATTTTCAAGGCGGTTCAATGAGTAAAGATTGTAAGGGCGGCAGATTTGAAAGCAATAATCAAAAAGTGGAAGAAGGAAAGTTTTGAATAAGACAGTAAACAGGGAAGGAGTGAGATCAGAGAATCCCCTAAGAATGAAATGTGCCTTCCTGAAAACTTCCTGAGATGACATTTTCAGTGTGAAGATTGGAATTAAGAGAACTGTCAACAGTGATACCAAGGTCCGTATGATTAGCGACAGGAGTAATTAGTTTTCCGAACAGACGGTAAGGAAAGCGCGGGTTGTTATGACCAAAGTAAAGAACATGGCATTTATCAGTGTTAAAGAAAAGGGAATTTGCAGTTGACCAATCAGCGACACGTTGGATATCAGCTTGAAGCAACTGGCAAGAGGTAGAGTCAGAGAAAAGTTTCAAGTCATCAGCGTAACAGACACTGGAGGAGGAAAGAATAACAGATGGTAAGTCAGAAATGAAAATGTTAAAAAGGAGAGGGCCAAGAACGGAGCCTTGAGGCACTCCTGAAGTCACATGAAGCCAGGGGGCATAGGAACCACGAAGAACGACACGCTGACGCCTAGAATGAAGATACGAATTGAACCAGGAAATGATTCCAGGAGTAAAACCAAAGTGCGCAAGTTTAGAAAAAACTTAGAATGGGAGACAGTGTCAAATGCTTTGCTAAAATCGAAGAAAACAAGGTCACAGGGGAGGCCAAAATCAATAAGTTTAGTAATAGGTTCATAAGTGGAGAGGAGATTTGTAAGGCAAGAGCGTTTAGGAAGGAACCCGTGTTGGGTAGTCGGGAGAATATTAAGTTTACAACACTGAGTAAAAAGTTCAGAATAGACCAGCTGTTCAAGGATTTTGGATATTGACGAAAGGAGACTAATATGCCTATAGTTAGTGACAAGGAAAGGGGAACCAGTTTTGTGAATTGGGGTAACATGAGCATCCTTCCAACAAGTCGGAAAGGAGCTAGAAGTAATAGAATTGGAAAAAATTAAGAAAAGGGGGTTGGCGATAGATTCCGCACAATTACGAAGAAAAATCGGAGGTATGTTATCGGGGACAGAAGAAAAATTATCCTTTAGGGATTTGAGAGCAGATAAGACATCAGCAGCGCTAAAATGAACTTTGCTGGTTGCAAATGGAATAGGTTCAGAAAAAGAGGCAGGATGAAAAGTAGTGGAAAAAAATTATTCAGCCTAGTGGCAATGGTAGGATCATCAAGGGAGAAAGTATTATCCTCATTTTGAATGCAACTTAAAGGGACAGACTTATTATCCTTTTTAAGATAGGAAAAAATTAATTTTGGATTTTGTTTAGAGCGAAGAATCAAGTTGCTTTCAAGTTCAGTTTTAGCAAGTTTAATATACTTAATGGCATTTTCCCTAGCTGCAAGAAAATTTGCCATGTTAGAAGGAGAGGAAAAGGAGCGGAGTAAGCGGTAAGTACGTTTTTTTTCAGAATGGCGCGAAGTTCAGGTGTGGACCAGATTGGACGGGACGGAGCCGATTTCTTAGCAGGTGGAATGAAGTGACTGATAGTATCCTGAAGAAAAGTAGTAAGTTTATGAACTTGAGAGTCAACATCAAGATTGGAAAGCTCAGTGGACCAGTCAATACAGGAAATCATGTGATTAATAAGTGGATAGTCTGCAGAACGAAAATCGTGAGATGAGAAGGAACTGGATTTAGTACTGAAATCAATATTAAGTGAAAAGGTAAGTACATCATGGTCACCACGACCAAAAGGAAGGATCTAGAAGGGTTGCAGGGGCATCCTCTGATACTGGTCCCACTAAAGTGCAATGCATCATCACAGGTAAGATCTTTTCAGAAACTGTTGTCACTTTCGGTTCACACGGGTGCCGCCATCTTGGAAAAATGACATTACTTCCAGCTCTCATGTGCGCCACCATCTTGAAAAATGCCCACACTTCCAGTTCGCATGGGTGCCGCCATCTCGGACGACGTCATTTCCGGTTCCCACGGACGCCACTTGGAGGTATCAAAAAGGTATCAAAAAGCCCTTTCACACCGTCCTCCAGATTAATGAAAAGGGCCCACTATCTTGGATGATTTCACTTCAGGTTGGCATGGACGCCCGTCACTTCGCAGGAGACTTCCCAGGAGACTTCCCACGGGTTTGCAGGAGACTTCCCACACAAGTAAACCTAGGGTAGATTTCCTTGAGTTAGGTAGGTTTACTCGAGTGGGAGGTATCCTTCAGTAGGGTAGGTTATCTTGAGTGGGAGGTTTCCTTGAGTGGTTTCCTTGAGTGGTTTCCTTTAATGGGAGGTTTCCACGAGTGGGGTAGGTTTACTTGAGTGGGGGGAGATTTCCTTGAGTGGGAGGTTCCTTGAGTGAGGTAAGTTTAGTTGAGTGGGGTAGATTTCCTTGAGTGGGAGGTCCTTCAGTAAGGTAGATTTACTGTAATGAGGTAGGTTTACCATAATGAGGTAGGTTTACCGTAATGAGGAAGGTTTCCTTATTGAGTGAGGTAGGTGTGCACTAGTGAGGTAGGTTTCCTTGAGTGAGGTAGGTTTACTTGAGTGGGGTAGGTTTCCTTCAGTGGGGTAGGTTTCCTTGAGTGGGAGGTTTCCTTGGCAGCCTTACTTGAGTGGAAAGTTTACTAGAGTTGGAGGTTTCTCGAGTGAGGCAGGTTTTCTAGAGTGGGGTAGGTTTCTTTGAGTGGAAGGTTTCTTTGAGTGGAAGGTTTCCTTGAGTGAGAGGTTTCCTTGAGTGGGAGGTTTTCTTGAGTGAGAGGTTTCCTTGAGTGGGCGGTTTACTTGAGTGAGGGAGGTTTACTTGAGTGTGAGGTATCTTGAGTGAAATAGGTTTACTTGAGTGGGAGGTTTCCTTGAGTGAGGTAGGTTTACTTGAGTGGGGTAAGTTTACTTGAGCAGGAGGTGGAGGTTTCCTTGAGTGGGAGGTTTAAGGCGAGGTTTCCTTGGGCAGTTTTGTTGCCGGGGGGAGGGGGGGAAGGAGTTTCTTCGTAAAGTAAATTATAACTACTCGAAAGCTCGGATTTATTTAAAAGATTGGCGTGCCGCCGATGAAGTTCTATTCAAAGACTTAAAGAGTGAGAGAGGATCCTTCTCTGCCGTGGAGGGAAAAACTAGATGCTTAAGTTGTCAAAACAATCATGAAAACAAAACTTAGATTCGGAACGGGGAATAAAAAAATGGACCATCTTGCAAAAGAACTTAACAAACCAATTAGTATCGATACTTTCAACTAGTATTGATACTGTGTCACAGTGGTCATTGGACTGGCAGCTACCATTATCTGCCACAAAATGCAGCATGTTCCACATTGGTATTACAAACCCCAGCCTTAGTTACACTTTGTCGGACACATCCCTTGACGGAGTATATTCCATACGTGACCTGGGGGTGTGGTTCTCCAGCGACTTGAAGTCCACTACCCAGTGTCGCCTGATTTCAGCCTCGGCCTACCGTAGGTTGGCAATCGTCCGACGTTGCTTTACATCTGCTAGTGCTGTGACCAAAATTTGGGCCTACAAGGTGTTTGTGCGGCCAATCCTCGAATACGCGAGTCCTGTTTGGTCACCTTACCTTTTGCAGGATATTGACCAACTTGAAGCCATCCAACGCTCTTTTACTCGTGGTCTTACTGGGTACCGCAATCATTCTCCCAACACACCGTTATCTATGGCATGCCTTGATCCCCTTGAACTCAGGAGACTGAAGGCTGACCTAGTTTTGACCTTTAAAATTCTGCATGGGTTGCTCTCTATCGATGTTCCGTTCTTCACCCTGACCTGTAACAGTAAAACTCGCGGCCATTCCCTTAAATTGAGCATGCCCATTCAACGGACGGACTGCAGAAAGTTTTTCTTTGCGTCTCGGGTAATAGGACCTTGGAATTCTCTTCCAGAAGCTTTTTTCAATTCGCCCTCAGTTAGTGAACTTAAGCGCCGCTTGGATGAACATCCACTTGATAAGTTTTTAAAAAGAAATTACCAAACTTAAACATTTCCCCTTTCCCCCCTGTTTCTTTCTGTAGGATTGGTGTCAGTGGCCCCAGCCCTTCCGTTCTCTTGACCATTATAGGTCAATGGGGAAAATTTTTCTGAGACGGAAAGTGTTTGTACTGTTCCTAAACGCTCTATGGCAGGCAGACTTGGTTGAAATGATACCATACACTAACCTAAATACAGGGTGTAACTACCCACTGATTTGCATTAACGGCATGTCCAAGTTTGTTTGGGCCAGTCCCTTTAAGTCTAAAACCGGCGTAGATGTTGCCGAAGCTTTCAAGAATTTATCGTAGGAGCGACACCCCCTAAAAATTTACAAATCGATTTAGGTAATCAGTTTTACAAAAAAAGACTTCAAAGCGCCATACTATGAATGATTTAGGCGCCATACTATGAAATAAACTCTATACGTACTTTGAGTAGAAGCGTACTCAATGGAACATTTCACCAGCACACCAGATTCACCAGGCGGGGAAATTACAAGTAGATACACATTATCAACGAGTTGGTTTCGCAGTACAGCAACATGGTTCATTCCACAATGAAAACTGAAAAGTAGGGAAGTAACCAGGCGTCATGAACCGTTGATGAGATAAATATTATTAGTCTCAAACGACTGCTGAAGAAACGGAAATTTTCTGTAGGATTTCTACTATTCAGAAAATTTTCGATAAAGGGTATTTGCAAAATTTTACTAACGAAGTATTCACTATCTGAAATACAAAAAAACCATCCAGTTATGAACCTTTTACAGTATGAGTCAGGTGAACCGGTGTTCGGAGGTTTCTACGAACAGGAAATTCAAAGAACCTAGTTCCAGGTTTATTTCTAGTGGAGGAAGTATAATGCAAAAAGAAACGAAAAGGTCGGAAAATTCTTTGTTTCGTTAAATGGAAAGGCTACGATTCCAAATACAACAGCTGGACAGATAATATAGATATTTTAAGCTAAATTCGTGTGTCATATTCGAGAGTACTGTCTGCATTGTCACCAACCCATATGTTGTCGTCATAAGGACTGAAAGCCATCTTGTTGACGATGATGGTTTTCAGTTCGTGTGCCTCCGAACGAATGTAAGACCTAGAGTTCTTACAACGCTATTAATAAACAACACAGTCTTGTACATTTCCTGCACGACTTGTGTTGTTTGTTTAATACCTTTGCAAGCCATTTTGTTCTTCCCATCGGATTGTAAAAGGTTGTAGAGCTTTAAACCTACAAACTCGAAAATTATGCAACCCGCGCTCTTGTCTTTCATCTTCCCCAATACTTTTTTGTTGACGTCGGAGTGAAGGGATTGGACTTTGGCGTAGTCCAATGTGTCGAATAACGACACGACCTTTTCTTGTCTTTGTAAACATCGTCCGTTTCTATCGAGTAACATAAACTAGTCGTATCTGTAACTAGGAGCTTATATCTTTCCGGTCTGTACTTTTTCATTATGTGATTGTAGTGAAACTGGTAGAATAATAACTTTAACAGTTTCAAGATGCTAAAACTAACCATGATGGGCTTGTCCATGATGATGTTTGCGGGTTTTTTTGTAAAAAAAATACCAAATTATTGCTTAAAGACGTGAAACTTGTGGTGCAGCAGTGAGATGCGTTCTTGCTGGTTTTCTCTTTCGTCGTTGCTACCAAGCAACGATCCCTTACGTTTGTGTTTGATCATCTTACCAAAAAAATTAATTATTCATCATTATGAAGAGGTTTTTGTCAAAATCGTTTGTAGTTACTTGCCATTTCTCGTTATTTAATTCGCTGTAAGGTTACAGTCAAGAAACTTGCTTAAAGCTGGCGGCTCTGTGTATTTTCTTGAGAACCATGCCGAAAGAGATGTAGTATTTCAAAATCCTATCGGAAGAAACGAGTCCTCCACAATCAAGACAAGTAAAGTTTACCATGCAAGGTTCTGCCCTTGATTTTTCACCTTCTCGCCATAAAAACTTAACCTTTGCTTTTTTTTTTGCACTGGAACCATGAAACCTCCTCGTACTTGGCAACCACGTACGGAATTATCCGTACTTTTTATACCCATTGCTAGCTGAACTAGAACCCTTCCCAGGAGTTTTGTATAAATCACTGGGTGGCAAGGCTCATTGTCATGCATTTCCACTAACCCACTTAGTAGAAAGTAGCATGATTGAACAGATACTCTTCCCTCCTTCCCCACACTGGAAAGGGTACCTCCATAAAAATGCGCATAGGGTCTGGAAATGATCAACCAGCAACACCACTTTAAAAAGAAAAACTCCCAAAAAATGCACAGATACGAGTAGGGGAAAATGCCAAACTGCAGGGGGATTATTGGCGGGATTGTTCAAAAGGGACTGTTTTTCCCCTGTTTTTTGTAAGTACTTGAAAGACTTTATTGCGTATTCTTGGCATATCACAAATTCCCTCCAGCTTTCGTTGCTGCGGATATTCCATCATTGTCCGCTTTCAAATAACTGGAGCTATTAGACAATTGCAATAACATTACGAACAAAACGAGAAAAATTTGATAGCTAGTTTTAAAAACTATTTTTCCTACAATAAAATTATTAAAAATTCATCCTTATTTTTGCGTTAAGAATGAACACACAAAAAAATGGAAAATATTGGAAAAGATTTAATGGAATGAATGTTGGTTTGGGTGTCCACCATCTTAAATAACTTGTACGAAAACAGCATGTTTTGTGATGCAATGTAAGCTAACAGAAATTATTTTTAATACTGAAGTAATTTGTCAAAACGCCGTTAACATATAGCAGGGTATCCCACATAGATACCGACAAACTTTGGGTGGTTATAAAGGGCACGGAAATAAACAACTATTGCTAAGAAATCCATTAACGAGATACAGGGTTAGAGATTGCCAAACAAAAACCATTTTTTCGACTAAAATCAAACAGGATTAAAGACATCAGAGGATAACTTGAGCACATTGACAGCATTGTAGGTGCTTTGCAATGGGATAACTCAAATCCATCATTTCATAGTGGCAGATTTGGGGAGGGGGCAAATTGGTTTAAGGAAGAATTGAGCAAACTAATTTAAATGCAGTTGAGGCAAACTGATTTAAGGGCAGTGTCTTTGCCTTTTACTAGGGCTGAAGCAACGTCTGAAGTGTTTTTCACACAATGCGTGTCATGTTTTCAGGTTGGGATCTTGTATTGTTTCCAAGAGAAAAGCATGTAACTCTGGTTGAATTCATAAGGGGTGCATTTCTCATTGAGTGTAACTTATTAGTGCCCCCAGTACATCTGTGGTTATTCAAAATTTGATATCAAAATGACGATTCTTCTTCTGAGCTAATAACAGATATACTTTTTATTCATGGAGAAACTAGATTTAGTAGAAGACAAATAGCAGATTTGAATGAAGAACCATGTCCTAATTGTCATCATCGTCGTTATCAACCTCTGTTAACGGGAAAAATGGACAACACTTTGAAAAACTGCTGTAACTGCAAGTAATAGAAACAATGACAACTAACATTTTTTAAATTTCCTGTCAACACATCTCAAATTTGATCAGATCTCTAATTGGAATAAGAGCTGTATTTTAAACATTTCCTGTATCCTAGTAAAATGCAGAAACACCCCTTAACTTAGTTTGCACCTAGTCCTTATATCAGTTTCCCCCTCCACCCTCGAAACAGTTTGCACCCGCCCCCTCCCCTCCCAATATTCCGTTCACATCTGAAATGAAGGATTTGAGTTTTCGCCATTGCAAAGCGCCTAATGGTGTGGTTAGATGCATTTTATTTTTCCCGAAATAATGATTTTCGTTTGCAAGCTTCTACACCATGTATCTCGGGACATTTTATTTGCGGACAGGATTTTATTACCAATAGTTGCTTGTTCCGTGAGCCCCGTAACCACCCTAAGTTTTTTATTATATTTATGGACACCCTGTATAACAGAGGTTCCATCATTGTACACGAACAAAAGAATATTATGAATCTTAAACTAACACCAGTTTCCGATTTAGGTTAAAACATTCTTCATTTAGGCCCAACTCTGCATTGCTTTCTTGTGTGGGAGTTCACTCACTCTCGTCCAGATTTTTGGGAGTCTTGGCGTGCATGCTGTTGGTAATGTTTAGCCATCGCTTTAGTTAGTGTTGATGTATTCCATAGATTTCAGTTATAGTACACATGCTAATTTCTCGAAGACTGTTTCGTATTTTGGGGTTTGCTTCTTCTATGTAATGCCCCACGTGGATGATTTAGCAAAATTAAATCAAGTTAAATTAGGTATGTAGAACATTGAATTTTCGTATCAAAAATTTGTACTAGTTCAGTTTTGGTGCCCAGCAGACAGTTTCACGAAATCAGACAATTGAAATAATCTACTGTGGAGTACATTGGCCGAAAAGAATTTCTTATACAACTCTATTAAAATTAAAAGAAGTTGTTTACGTACGTCAACAACCTTCAAGGAGATGAACGTGAATCCATAAAATATTGGTTGGTTCTTGATGTCGTAGGGAATTAATACAATATCATCTGCAGGCCGCACTACAATAAGCTGGAAAAAATATTTTGCAAACAACAAAACCAACTACATTCCAATATTTTATGTGTTGTGAGTAAAGATGTTTAGAATTCAAATATGAAACTTGTTCACTTACTTTAAACAATGTCTTCGGGTCTACGTGTCGTATTATTTCACCAGATAATGTGGATTTTCTACCTCTGAATGGCTGTAAGCCTCCTGAAATAATTCCAAAATTTGAAAATTCACAAATTCAAAGATTATTTTTTGTGTGTCACTGAACATTTAATGTTCAGTAGCACACACGAAAAAATCTTCCTGTTGAAACATAGTTTTACCTTCTGGTTATCAGGTGTTTGGAAACTTTCTTAAATTTGTTTGACTTGTGCCGGAAAAAGCAAGAGAACCATCAGCAGTGAAAGCCAAACAATTGTGGACTGAACGGTTTATTCTCTAAGTTCCTGATTTGTTTTTGTTTGAGATTTTTCCAAATTCTAGAGATGCGAACAGTGATTTTCCAAATATGGCATAGAATAACGCAGGGCATAATGGCAACTGCTGCATTTTATTAAAGTTTATTAATTGGAATTTTTATTTCTTTTTATTTAATGATCTTTCCTGCTATAATGGAAATTACCATTTAAAATTGGTAGTTATTTTAGTGTACTTATTTGTAGTCCATCCGTTTTTATACAAAAGATGCTTCTTTTGCTAATCATGTATTTTTCAGCGTCTCTACTGGAAAAACGCTGGTGAACATTTTCCTATTGAATAAATCAAATCGCTTTGTCTGTTTTGCCCAGTTACAGCAACACCCCGACATTAAATTCAAATGCATGCATAAGAGATGCATTCATAAGTTTAAAAGACAGAGTCTTATTTGTCAGGAATGGCTAACCCAGTGGCTAACCTTCCTGCCAATTTAAAGGTTTTTTTTTTACTTCCTCGTTTGATCTTATCCAGCCACTGGTGGACTGGGATAGGCGTCTATTAGACATAACACAGTTGTTGCGGATAATATTCGAAGTGTAGTTTAACGTATTTCATTCGTGGGGGACAGGGGATATATCCTACTCCCTGCATTATTTTGGGGAAATTCTTCGTCCACCGCGAAAGCAAAGGCACAAATACGAAACTGCCTTTAAAATAATCACTATTTGGAATAACTGTTAGCAGTTCAGTTTGTTGGAATACTTTCGCATACCCGTTCACTAGCAACAGGATACATTTTTTTTTCTTTTACTTATGCCGACTTGCAGGTTTTAAATTTCTTATCCTGGCTGAATGGTGGCAATATATGTTCTACCATTTGCAAACAAATTTATATTACATTTAGTATATAAAAAAAATGGTTCATAGTTGATAAACCTCTTGACGGCCAGCTTCTAGCTGCTTTGTTCTACCTTGCATCTACCAGCATGTCTTTTGCTTCACTGCACTGTACTGCAGTGCTTCCCTGCCTTCGCTACTTTAGCTTTCATAAGCGAATTAGTTTCAAATTAATACTACATGCATTTTCGTTACTGCAGTATATTTTTAAATTATTTGAATTTTAAACAAACAATGGGCATCCTTTCAACAGTGTGCTTGTATTGTTAAGGGAATGGGGACAGCGTATAGTACTAATTATTCGATTCCATAAAAATTGTGTATGTTGCTGTTATAAATAACTAATAATAACACATACATGCAGTACAATAAATAATAAATAATAAAGTTTCGTCATTATAAATTATTCAGTGCCGCTTTTTTTGGTAACACGCTTTTCGTTCAGGTTTAAAATAATTCTTGGTTACTTACTTTTCTGGGGGGGGGGGATGCTCCTAAATACGTGGAAATAAAAAATGGACATCGCACATTTGATATATTTTTTTAAACTTCTGTAAAGATTTTTTTTGCACTTTTCTGGCCTTTCTAAAACTTTGTGGAAATAATGCATTGGCATCTCATCTAACGTTTGTCCCTTAAAAGAGACTACAACGACCAAAGCATGCCCCGAGGAGGACGTTTGTGAGGAGTTGAAACGCATCTCTTAATCAATATTTAAGGAGTACAAAATGGTCTTGCTGATAGATATGGTTTCTGAGTTGTGAGCTTCAGTCATGGTGGAAGAAATTTCTTTTGTCAGTTTAGGTTCAGAACCTCCGAAAGTGCACATGACACTTTGTCTTTCCAATTCATCTCCTGAGGTCTCTGTGTAAATTTGTTCGTGCTCATCATTCGTGTCATCATCATTCTCCT
>JAHWFP010159367.1:8146-31182 GCA_023313725.1 Lithobius niger | reverse complement strand
ACGATGGCCCTGGAAGTGCACATGACACTTTGTCTTTCCAATTCATCTCCTGAGGACTGTGTGTAAATTTGTTTGTGCTCATCATTCGTGTCATCATCACTCTCCTTTTAGTTTTTCCATTTTTTTTTATTCGAGGTCTCCTTATTTATTCGAGGGCTCCATAAGATTTTTTTATTTCATCTCTCCCCTTCTTAACGTTCACGATGGATCTGGCGATACTTTTCGATGGTTCAATGATGGCTTTCAACAATTCTCGAAAATATTATTCTTTGAATCATTTATCTTAAGTTTTTTCCAATACCCAAGAATTTTACATTTTTTTCTCCAATTTTATCCAACCTTAGTAACCAGGGTTCCTGGTGTCCTCTTTTTTCATAGGTTCAAGGGGAAGGTGCCTTGTTGTACATAGTTTCACCTCGGTCATCTTCCACGAACTCCCCAAAAATATGAAATTTTATTGCAGCTATACAGGGTGATCAGTTAAGTTGTGAACCAGCTTGATAGCTAAAGTACGACTGAACGATATGGCATGAGACATGGGTAATGTGATGAGGCCAAGAGGAGCCATTGATTGGACAAGGAATGGATGGCTTAGCCAAATGTAATCAAGGTCAATCAACTGCTAATTTCTTAAATATGCATCACACACCATGAGTATAGAAATAGGTAGGGAAAAAAAGACATTACCAATGCAAAAAAAAAAAAACAAGGAAAATCGGACCAGATTTGCAAGACCTATGACGTATGCAAAATGGCTACTTTCAACTCCTGAATGGATTTACATTCAAACATCCCGTCATCAAGGAAGCATCGCCTTCCAACGCACAGTCGTGCTGGGAAGCAACATCCTACAGATTGTCGACCTCCCTTGAAATGATGTCGGTTGTGAAATCCTCAGCTTAGAGGTTGACTACGGCTGCTAACCTGAGGTTAAGTAACTAGAAGCTCCTTTAAAGGCTAAGCTAAGACCTAGCTAAGCTCATGAAAAAAAGCTTGTGGGGGAAATACGTCAAAACATACATTTTCTCCTAGATTTGTGTTCTTGAAGTGTTACTTCTGCAGTCATTAGCCTTTGGATTTTCTTTCCTCTATTTGGGTTCTGAATAAGTATTTATTCCCACAGATTCATTATCTATGAATCTTCTTTCTGTTTTTTTAGAAAGAAGATCTTATATTTTTTTTAGCCTTTTCTGCTAAATGCTGTATAGATTCCAATTCAGAGTTTGGTACAAAGTGACAACTAATCCACTTCATTCTATATCAAATAGTCCTATATGCAGAATCTTATACGATATTTCTGAAAGAACTTCCTTATATCCCGCCCTAGTCATAGTTGGTATTGAAATATGTTTTCGTAGTTACTGTTTTATCCGTCGCCTTTTCAAAAAAAAAATGCATAATACTATTAGAGCTTGTACATTCATCACAAGACATTCGAATTGTTCTAAAACATTTCTATATCATCGTTCAAACGAAATCAACGGCCGGTAATGCGTTTCACCTGACGTAAAATCCTTCTTGAAATTCAAGAAATACTATTGAAAGCATCACACGTGAGATCAAACCGTCCAAAATCAAAGTGAATTCCCTCACCTCGAGTTCGGTGTCGTCAGTAACCTCCATCTTGTCATTCAAATTGCGCATCATTTAGGACAATACCCAGTCGATGCTAGCATCCTGTATTATAGGCATGACTAGAGATATGAAATTATTTACCACCAGCTTGAAATTTGCCAGCATTTGAAAAATATGCGTTTCTTCAACCGGGGCTTCAGTTTAGGGAAAAAAAAATTTTCGTATTTTTTTTAATGACTTTAATTTCCATGTATATTGTTTTCCCACCACGTCACACTTGTGCAACGCCGTCAGAATAAGTCCCACCGCACGATATTCAGGTAATGTTACATTTTTTTTTCGTGACGCCATTCATGCATCCGTTTATATTTCTTTTCTCGAACATTCTTTCGCTCTACTAACACGGACAATTCTCTTTACCAATTGGACGATCATGTTTTTCTCCTTCATCAGGACATCGTTGTTGTTTTTTATCTTCTGGTGGCAAAACCATTTAGTCGTTCATCGAAATAACATTAACAAATGATAAATACTGACAGGAACCGTAGCTTTTTTTCAAATCGAAGTAGCTGTTCATACAGTTTTTTTTCAGTAATACACCCCAGCGTTGATTTATTCAGGCATGGTAGTTTTCCATTGCATCGGTCATTTCGTCGTATGAAGAAATGAGTCGTCCAAAATTGCAGCCAGTAAAGTTTACCATTAAAGCATCTACAAGTGATTTTCCACTTTCTGCTGCGAAAAATACTGTTGTTGACAGAATACCGACAGTAAAATACCAGTAAACTTTGGTAGACTGCTTAGATGAAAAAAAACTTTTAATTTACAATTTTTTATTCTTTACAATTCCTTCATTGTTACATTTCTGTACATGTGTGTACACTACATGCGTGTACACTGCATATTCACATACCACATGCGTGTGGTGCACATGCTTTTACACTACGTGACTTGGTTGCAACATTAGGCGGGAGTGTCATGTAGAAGTGTGTATATTGTACAAGTATGTACACCACATGCGTCATTGCTTGAGGCAAAGCGTAACGCATACCATGACGCTAACAGTGGTGTAAACTGAAGGTCATCAGTTGGTGCCACTAGACATTGACCAATGAGAAGCCGACTTTGTAAACAATTGAAAAACGAGAAGTCCTTCTTTCTTGCAACCAATGAGACGGTATGGCGTAACACTTCTGACGTCACATTGCCTTCACAAGACGCTGGACTGGCCACTCGGCACCGCCAATAAGCTCTCGACATCAGCCAGAAAAGTATAACAAAATGGCTACCACATCTTGCTTTGTTACCCGGCAACCGAAAAGACTATTGTGCTTTAAACCTAAGAATCTCTGTATGCCTACAGTGTTGTATACCGTGTCACGTATGGATACCAATCAACGGCAACAGTCTGTAGAGGTGGGTCGGCCAACAGTTGCTGTCACACTACCCGAAGACAGTATAAACTCCAATCAATAGAATGTGTCAACAATGGATTGAGATAATCAATCTCCGCTAACAATACGGGAGGACAAATTAGACAATGCATATTGTTACTAGACTCAGCCCGAAGTTACACTTTTCTACTGACAGGACAAGACGGGTGCAGTAAAAATATCGAAAGTTGTAATAACACAATTTAATAGCAATAAAAAGTTGCCTCTTATATAGATGTCTAACAGCCCACAATTTTAGTCCAATCGGATCATGTTTTGAGGGTCCGCTTTGGCTTGGAAATTTCAGGTATTGGTTTCCGTGCAAAATCTGCACTAAGTTTAACTAATTCAACTCCCTTACAAATTTAGCTTGTATGTCACATTTTAAAAGCAGCCAAAATTTACATCCTATTTAATTTAGTAACACTGCAAAGTTTGGTTACAATCGGAGTGACTATCTTGAGGGTCCCTACGACAATGAAGTTTAAAAAAAATGAAAAATTTAACCATTTTAATGAATGTATAATACAGTAAAAAATGTAAAATTGTCTTATTAAAGCATAATAGCTGTAAAAAGTTCCCTTATGTGTAGATTAGTAACAGTACAAAAGTTCATGCCAATCGGATGATATCTTTAGGGTCCACTAGGCCCTCGACTTTAAAAATAGTATCAAATTTGGCCAAACAGTTCGTCTTATATTACTTTAACCCTTCAAGTTCATGACTTACAATGCGGTTATGTCATGGTTATAACTGCCTCTAGAGAAAAATGTCTGCCCCGGTAATGCATGCAAATTATTTGTTGGACTTGGTACCGCTAGCATTCATTTAGTACAACTTTGGTAATTAGATGGCATGGTTAAGATGCGCAATTCACAATATTTACAGCTGCATCTGCACACAAAATAGTGCAGAAAATGAAAAGGAATTCTTATTGGACCAACGAGGTGATTGGACCGTGGTAATAGGTCTCGCTGATATTCAAACAACAAAGCAGATGAAAAGAAAGGCTTGAAAGGAAATTAAAAGAGACAGATAGACAAAAAAATATCGTAGAGAAGCTAACATGCAAGAATCGACCTTCATTGATTCCGAAAGTGACGTTATTGGTCATGCCATTAAACTTCCAAGTATCGTTGATTCAGATGATGGTGAAGATCATGACCCAATTATGAGCTATCCCTCTCAGTAGCAACTGGTAGTTCTGCTTAAGCAAGACTTACTTTGCCTACATTTGCAAAAACTTGTGACCGCCATTGGGTTGTCAGATGGATGTTCTTTGGCCTTCTGCTATTTTGACGGACGTTGGTCTAATTACCAAAGGTGATTCCACAATGGTAATTCTTATTGGACCAACGAGGTGATAAGAACATGGTAATAGGTTTCGTTGATATTCAAACAACGAAGCAGATGAAAAGAAAGACTGAAAGGAAATTAAAAGAGACAGATAGACTAGAAAAATATCGTAGAGAAACTAACATGCAAGAATCGGCCTACACTGATTCCGAAATGGCTACTCTTCCAAAAGTGATGATATTGATCATGCCATTGAACTTCCAAGTATTGTTGATTCAGATGACGGTGAAGATCATCATCCCAATTATGAGCTATCTCTCTCAGTAGCAACTGGTAACTCTGCTCAAACAAGACTTATTTTGCTTACATTTGCGAAAACTTGTGTCCGCCATGGGCTGTCAGAAGGATCAGCCACTTCTTTGTCCTCCTGCTATTTTGAAGGACGTTGATCTAATTACAAAAGATGATTTCAAAAAATTATTGACCCTAGCGAACTACGTCGTGAACGAAGCAAGAGTAGTAAACTGAAACAGAGTACAGAAAAGTCGAATTTTAAAGAATTTCGCAAACTTTACTTCGATGAACGAAAGATCAAATGCTCTTCCCGGAAAAAAATCAACGACAAATATCACCGCAAAACAGTTACCGAGGAGTACATATCCTTGGTAAAACAACCATCTGATAAATACATGAGGCACTTTCTGTACAACGTGGGATATCTCTAAGGATCTAAACAGGCTTAATAGAATTTTTTTTAAACTACCAAAATCATTGTATCTAAGTTGTGCACTATAGGGTGTGATGGAACAGCTGTAAATACAGGAATTAAAGGTGGTGTTATCAGCCTTTTAGGGATACAGATGAAAAAAACCTCTACAATATAGCTTACGTGCCCACTACACACAAACGGACTGTCTCAAACGGACTGCCACAAACGGACTATTACCATTCACATTAATTGAAACTCGCCAGTTAGTTTCAACTGAACTGTACGTGATTGGTAGCAACTCGCAACTCGCAACTTTTATCTATTACTCCAGTGAAATCACGAGGCCCTCAGGTTGGTCAGTGCAAATTCTCTAACAGAGCATTTGAACTGACCAACCTGAGGGCATAGTGATTTTAAGAAGTAATAGGTAGAAGTTGGGAGTTGCGAGTTGCTACCATCACGTAAAAATCTCTCATGCAAGGTGGTTGACAACAGCTAATCGGCTTCTTCGACTGTACATGGCAACTGAAATCCCATCTTTAAACCTGCAAATACTGGTTGGCTACATCATGAAAGTGTATGCCCAAGTATGGTTTGCAGTGAAGTGTAAATCTTCTTGTGCAGATGGTGGTAACTGTATGATTAAAACAATCGAACCATCCCGGTATCTGAGCGAAGAGTTAAAAAAGCTGTGATCGATTCAATCATACAGAGAAACAGTTATAAGAGTATTGTTGGCAGTAATGAGGGAGAATCGAAAACACATAAGAGAACTTGCAGTCCGTCGGATCATCCGGGCATGATCAAAGACACTACAACATATTCGTTAATTTAAAATACCATCTATGAACTTTGATGCCAAAGAATACATAGACCTGATACCCTGGCACAGTTCTGAAGTGGTTGTGACTGAGCCACCATTCGCAACATTTCACAACATTCCATATGGGGTGCGCCTGGAGTGACTGGGTCTGGAATTGTTCGAGGAGTTACGTAGATTGAGGTTTGACCTTGTCATGACTTTTCGGATCCTGCGGAACCTTATAAAGGTCTACCTGCCTTTTTTCGACCTCGCCCCGAGCCTAAACCATACCCGGGGTCATAAGTTAGCTGCTCTAGCTTTCCGTGTAGACTGTTGTAGGCATTTTTTTCGGTACGGGTTGTTCCTATTTGGAACTCACTAAGTAGGAAACTGTAAATGCGTGTTCGGTCGCAGCCATTTGTAAATATCTTCAGGCGTTTTTTCAGGCGTCTACTGCCCTGATCCCTCTACGATGATCTCCCGGAATGGAGTAAGCAGCTAACCACCCTTCTGTATCCTTCCACCAAGTGTGGAGAATTGTGTTATTATTATTATTATATTATACCACTTACGATGGAAATGTCTCGCTAAGAGCTGGAGTTACTAATGGATGATGAAATTCCTGCACTTAACAATTCTAACATATTCAAGTTTTTGTGTCACACTCAGTTAGTGGAGAGGTGCGTGAAGCTTGTAAAGGAAGTCTCAACCGCAGTCTGTGGAGCAGATTCCATAGACGGCTTTATTCGCTATCCATTTTGCAGGGAAACTATAATAGCTGAAATTTCGGCCCTAAAGCGGTCCCTCAAAACAGTATCCGATTAGAATCAAATTTTAGCCTGTTACTAAGCTATATAAAAGGTAACTATTTATTGCTAATAAATTTTGTTATTAGAACTTTCGATTTTTTCATTGCACCTTACGACAAGTCCATTGTCAACAACGCAGCCCTACCTGTGTCTGGCCCACCCTTGATATCCAAATTGGAGTTCCAACTATCATACAGTTAAGTACAAACAACAACAACAACAATACACCAACAACAACTACAAAACCAAACACTAAAAACTTGGGTTTTAGTACGTGAATTATTTTAAAGCACTTGTGCCATTTGCATGTGCTTTATTTGCGAGAATTTTAAAGTAAATTAGAAGTGTATGTATTAGCAATATTTTTCAAGTGGAAACCAAAATGGATAAAGGAATCATGATCGTAAAAGTCACGTTAGCGTTAAACAGTTATTTCTTAATTTGGACTAGTTGAAAACCGGAACCTTCATCAAAGATGAGCGATGGATGGAATTTGCTTTGCAATCAGTCCAAAACAATAGCGAAAGCTGAGGTGGTCAAGTGTGTAGTGCTATCGAACAGGAAATTGTAGTTGTGGCCGTTACTGACAAACTCGACCACAAAGCCCCATTGAGCCATAGGAAATAGGATACCATCCATAGTTTTGTGGGAGTTGTGCATGTGAGTTTAAGAGAATTTCATTATTCCGAGTGTCTTCAGAAAAATCTTTCCTGCTAGATGAACTTTGTTAAGTGCAGTCGAATGTGAATATTTGTTGAATTATGTACCGGAAGTGAATGTAAAACTTGCAGCTAAGTAAGTGGTTTATGTCAGTCGTAGCGTGCCTGCATGCTACAATAGAGCATTGACACGACGTAGTATTATTGTATATAACTCTATGCTGGAGCCTTAATGGGTTAGCTGCAAGGGGCACTGCAGAGAGAAACAGTTAGGGCGTCATACTGAAGCCGATGCTGTGAAGAGTGGTTTCTTAGACCTAAAACGCGTGATTTTTGTTGCTGGAGAAAACAACGTTTTTTTAAGCCTAAGAAATCCGCTCTTTCGTTGTTTTTCCCTCCATTTTTATTTAGTGCACCTTGTAGGTATGCCCTCCAAAACCCATACTGGTGCCAATCTGGTGCCAATATGGCGGCAAATGTCACTGATGTATTGCTGCTAAAAAAAAGCCAGCAAGGCTGACGAGAGTTGCTACTATAATGTTACATGGTTGTAGCCTTATTGATAAATGGATAAATGGATCGAGTGATACCACACCTTTAAGTTAACCACACTCACTGTGAACCCGTGAAACTAAAAACCCAGCCTAATCACCTTTAAGTTGTCTTCAGGTTACACGGTAAATGCAGAGTGTGGTTCAATCATAATGGGGCTCCAGAGTAATGATTACATATGACGTGAGTACTGAGTAGTATACTAGTGTAAATTGTGCATTGTGTAAATTTTAAACCTAATTCACTTTATACGAGCAGAGCCGTGACTGGCCCATGGTTTTTTTTAATAGCATTTACTATTAATAATCGCAGATTGGCTGATCTTACTGTAAAGGCTTGTAAGCGACATTAAACTGAAAGTGGAACAACTTGAGAAAGCGAAGAACCGTTTTCTTTCATAATTACAATAGAAATTCAAAGCAGATTATTTTAAAAAAAAATTATCCAGTTACTGAGCTGTTCACTCAGCTTACGTCATAGCACGGATGTCCTTGAACTGTCTCATGCGTTTTTGATGTTGTTTACGTGGATTTCATCACGTTTGTTGTCATTGCGGCTGTGTTTATTAAAACTGTGGGCTTAATTTGCGTTGGAAATTTCACACCTGACAGTATAATTCTTGATAGGCCTATTCCCTTTGGAAAAGACGTGAAATTCTCCGCTTTTTCATATTTACAATGCTCGTTTTAAAACTACCTGTAAGCTCTAATATCTGTGTAGCTGTGTAGTCAATCAACGTTGTACAAGCAAACTGTTCTATTAATCCATCTGTCCATACTTCTTCCTCACTACACAGGCATTATCAGTTGAAGGAGAATGACCTATTCTTCAGGTATTTTGTATTTTCCGTTCTCTACTATCTATATGGCTAAGCACTAAGCCAGAAGCGCTGGCGAAAATTTCGTAAAACTTAAAATTCGGTACCAACAATGTTACACAGTAGAAGTAGCATGATTAAAACAATAAAAACGCCTTAAAAATTGGTTTTCTTAGCTCCACCGTTCATTAATCATGCGTGCAACTGAAACGTGAAAACAGGCACGTGTAAAGATACAATTTTCAACAATGAGCAGTCGAAAGTCACCTTCAAGCACTAAATTTTATTAGGATATCATGCTTGCAAGAAAGGATGCAAGGATTTATACGAAAAAAAATCAGTTTTTACACGCGTTACTTACGATAACATGTTTGGAGCAGGAGAGATGAGTGTAAAAAAAGGCATCGGAACGACAAGTGATGATATTAAGGATCGCTACGATTGCACAATTGTTCTCATCTGCCGCCCTGGCGCATCCTGTCTGTCTCTCAGAGGTCTTCAAATAATTTTCGATTCCTTTTATTCACGCCTCCCTCGTGCTCCAGACATGTTCTTGTAAGTAGCTAGTGTAAAAACTGATTAACTCATATCAATTCTTGCATCATTTCTTGCGTGCATGCCATGATTGCCATACTACTGATGTACAATGCTTGAAGGCGACTTTAGACTGCTTATTGTTGACAATTTTATCGCCAGTTTTTCCGTTATAGTTGTAATCAACGTTTACAACATGGCCGTGGTGGAGCCATGAATACTGTAATGTAAGGTGTTTGTATATTCTTTAATTCTCCGATGAAGGTACTGCTACCCGTAACATTTGGTAGTACCTAAATTACAGTTTTGTGAAATTTTCGTCTATGCTTCTGTGAGTGCTTATCCAAATCACATTCTACACATTCTGCATTTGATTCTCCACCAAGGTTAAGTTAACTAAACATTTTACTACTCAGTTTCAATACTCAATTTACTACTCAATAGAGCAGCGTCAAGTGACGTCCTATTGGCCACAAGATAGCATCTGGAGGGCATAGCTACAAGGTGCACTAGATTAAAATGTAAGGGAAAACAACGGCACTTCTAGTCAAGACATTGCTTTGAGAGCGGGTTTCTTAGGCTTAAAAAAAACGTTCTTTTCTCCAACAATAAAAATAGCGCGTTATAGGCTTAAGAAATCCAGTCTAATAGCATTGGCTTCAGTTAGACGACCTTCTTATCGCCCTCCAGTGCCTCTTGCAGCTAACCCAGTTACTGGCTCCACCATAGAGTTCTACACAATAATACTACGTCATGTCACTGCTCTATACTGAAAATACTACTCAACACTGAAAATGCGTTTCAAATGATCAAAAATATATAGTCTCAGTTTCTATGATACAATTCTTTCTTCATTTTTCGTTAATTAAATTATGTCAAATGGACTTTAAATCATAAAATGCCAGTTTTTAGCAGGAAACGGTGGCAACCACAGCATATGCGCCACAGTGGATTGCCAGTGGGTTGCCATGACATTCATTTGAATTATTAAAAGAGTCGGTATTGCAGTAAAGAGCGCTTCTTCGTTTTATGAATGCATTGCGTGAGTAATTTTGATTTCTTTTTAATTAGAAAAATTTGAATTTTTTGTTGCCAATTTATGTGAAATGTTGCAAATGTATTCAACTTTTGCTGCGAATGAAGCGTCCTCAATCTTAGCCATTAAATGCCTTTAGAATTAAAACTCAGAACACCCTACACTTTATTTTTTTTTTAATAGATGTAATTGCAAGAAAATACTTTATTATCCTTCAACACTTACTTGTTTGAAGAGAGAGGCATATTCCATGTGGTGTCAATGCTGTTGTAATTTTTATGTCATCTCTTGGAATCTGAGCAGATAACATAGAAAAAATGTATAAATTATTTAAAAATTTTCGTATCTTCCTCAAGGTGCTGCAAATTATTCACTAGAAATTTGAATTTATCAAAGCAATAAGCGAAACATTTTTTTCTTAAATTACAGCATATTTCTGGGAATTTCATTCAGCCAAAAGACATATGTCTCACGGCATCCACAACTATTTTAAAATTAAGTACAGAAAGCATTGGCACAAGACTTAAAAGATTACTCACAAACTAAGCAATGTGCTATGGTTGCGCGTTAAAAGGAATGTAATGGTCACAATCATGCCCTTCAAGATGACAGCCCGCCTGCATCCAATCACTTGATAAACTCCTGGCAGTAGTATGTAAAGTGATGAAAAACACGTAGTTTTGGATGCGTCACTGTTATTTTCTCTTATTTTGAGGCTTCCTATGTTGCATATGTATCATTTGGTACATGAATAAAAATGTCCACATCAAATGATGAGAAAAGAAGGATCGGTGATGGGTATTTTACCTAATGCCCTGGGGCACATCAGTCAGAACATATCCTCTACCCTTGATAAATACTAACAAAGCCCGTATGTCAGACTGGCAAATGATGAGTATGCTACTTTATGCGTTTTTTGGGCTCACGTCCTTGCTATTTTCCCTAATGTTCCCTATTAAAAGTATCATTTGGTGCAGGGAAAAAATATCTTGTATATACGGAAAACACATCTTTTTGGACAGTTCACCTCTGTTTTTTCTGGGACAAAAATAATATAAAACACTACCAACTTATGCACTTTTGTAAAGAGGATCCGTGTGAAGGCCCACTCGGACACTTTTTTTTTTCAAAATTAGTAACTAACTATAGAAGTAGGTTTTATGGTCACTAGAATATCCACTGAATTACCGATTTTAGCGATATCGTCATGTTTAAGCATTCAATGATGAAATGAAAAGTTTGTATGCTGCCTATGTTGGCTTCGAAATGGAACTGAGTGCAATTCCTGGTTGCGTTGGAAACGACACGTATAACCGGACTTCATCTTCTACTCAAAGCCTACAGTTTTGCATACGTGATCATTAACCGTTTTGGGCAGATATTTTCCAAGAAGTTGTATAGAGGAGTAGCCTGTGTGGCAATTTTCTTGGACTCTCTTAGAGAAACAGAAAAGGATTGATATTGTGTATTTCTACAAAACAAAATATGTAACCTTTAGCGCAGAAACAGTGGGTCAACTAGAGGATAGCACCACGTATGTAAAACAGTGGATTCTACTCCCCACCAAAAAGTTCATTAGTTTAACCCATGTAAAGAACTACGACCATACTATCGGCTAATTTATATGGGCTGCGCATAACAAATGTTGCCTACACACTGAACAAGAACATAGCGGTGATGATGCACGATGACGTTAGCGTTATTGAGAAAAATAAAGAGAGAATAAGGTGTATGCGACCAGGTCGTTTCACTTTACTTACGCATTGCGTTTATGCCCACGTCGTCGGAAATGTTAACGTCGTATCTGAAATCTTTCAGCATCACGAAAGGACTTTTTTAAGGAGAAGCAGAGGAACTGGTAGGAGGCGTAAAATTGTGTTCCGTTACGAATACCTGACAAGTTTGGATGTGTTTGAAGAAACGTGTTTACATCCTAATGTTAAAAGGGCATTTTTGGCTAAGACACGCATTTACGGGTTTTATGGTGCGCTAGCTAAAGCACTACTAAGTGCAATTGTGTTTGGGCAAGGGGAGTAGCCGGCTATTGGTGGTCACGATGGCAACATAACTTGACGAGGAGACGATGACCTGCATCATGTTTTGGCTATCACTTGTTTTAATTTGATTCAAATAAATTTAATTTTTAATTTTTAAGGCATTAATCTGATTAGAGTTAATTTTAAATAAGATAAAATGAGTTTAAAAATAAATCTACGAAAATGTCACATGATGTAAGTATTTTATTAACTAGCCAATTGCGGTTTGAGACGGGTCAGTGACGTCCAGGGAATTCCCGCATGATCGGGAACCGTGATTGGAGTGATTTGGGGCGAGAGAGAGCCTACTTTCATAGTTTAAGTTATAGGTTATGTGTTTTTAAGAGCTCTAGCCGACCCCAAAGTGACACTGCCACTCGCGGTATCGAAAAAGAGGCTAGGTAAATATCAGCGGTCAGCTTGTGTGATGTGAGTACTCCAATTGGGAGGGGAAACTAAATAGAATGTCTTTTAACAATAGAAAGTGATGTGCCCGTTTTTCTTGCAGTTAAATTTAATTTAATTAATGAAAGGTATAGTTTCCTTCTTTTTTAAATAGCCTTTTAGTGAATACTTAATTTTAAAATGTTGAGCAGAGAATTCTAGGACGAAAACTATAGTTAGCTGGCTACGACACCAACACCTATATTAATTAGGTGTTGGAAAAAACACGTGCAATAAAAAATTCATACACACCCGTAAGAATGTTGACGAAGAGGATTCCTATTGGATACGCCGAAATCATAAAACGAAACATGAAAGGAACATTTTTCGTGCGTCAATTTGTTGATGATGTTGAAATGAATTTTGTTTTTCAAAATGAATTGTTGAGAACGTTAGAAGTTGGATAATGCTCATATGTATAGTGTAAGCTTGGAGTTGTGTGGAGGAAGAGTAAATAAAGTGATTGTTGATTGTTTTTATTCAAAGAGTCATATGAGCTTTTAGTGCAGCAAGTTGCGATGACTCACTTTAGTTTGTTTCGATGATTTCAGATTTTTTCTATCCTAAATTTGTAAGCCTTACAATGTGCAGGCGATCGTAAAGCCATGTTGTTGGAAAACTGGGTCCTTTTTCTTTCGGTCCTTTGAAAAATTCTTGAAGGAATCCTGGCAATTTAATTATTTTGTTTAGTTATCCTGATATAGTAATTGGTTAAGCTTGGAATGGTTACCACTCGTAATGTTCCTTTCAGAGGCCCAATAATATGAGTTTTACATAGGTAAACGCAAAACGTTTGGAAATTTTCACAAACTACACCTATATTTTATGAAAACTTTTAGACTTACGAGTCTGGATAAATGTAATGGGATTGATCCAATCCATATTATATATTATATATTATATATTGGATCAATTCCACCATATTTAGACACCGTCACTACCTTGTGCTGCAGCACTCGAGAGGATGTGGCACGTATTTACGTCTTTTTATGGACATGCAACTGAGCGTGGAATCGAGTGTCAGCGTTGGAGTCTCGTTTATAGTTAGAAGATGCGCTAAAGCTAACAATCCTTACAAACTGTCAGCCTTCGACCCAGAAAGATCCGTTTCTTACATCATTTTTTGGACTTTAACAATTTGTACGGATGTGTAATATGCAGTTATCTGCCAAGCAAAGTGCACGAATGGGTACCGGAACACGAACTAGAGGATTTAAATCTCGAGAATTACAGTGACCATGGGGCTACTGGTTTAATATTAGAAGTGGACTTGGAATAACTGGAGATGATTCATACTTTGCACAACCATTTCCGTTTAGCACCAGAACATACAACAATGACAATGCCCGCGTTTTCGTCCGCATTTTCTCCTTTCAACTGAAGAGTAATCATTGCACTTGTCATGAAGCTCAGATGGGTAGTTCAGGTCCACTTCCCAAATGTAACCGAATTTGAATCTTTTTCAACTACTGACAAGCAAAATTCGCGGAAATCGTTCCTCGCCATCTAGCAAAATAAGACGTATGGAAGGTAGTCCGTTATGGCTACAGCACAGAGGCTGTTGATATCCAAATCTATTAGGCAGAGGACAAGGTAGATACTTGTTATAGGTGTCTAGCAGATATTTATTGCTGGCGATTGAGTGTCTCTCTTTCCTATAAAAGTTATCTCCTCTAATATGTGAAGTGATAGAGTTGCCTTTTCTGACATGCATAAACAGTTCTAGTTCTGATTCAATTTTCTTTAGAATGGCCGGTCAACTAAATCCTGGTGTTGACACGTGATAACACGGATTCTACACCTACATTGAACAAACAGGTTTCTCTGAAAGTCTGACACATATTGCCTGGAAGACAAACATCAATTGTCAGTTATGCTTGGTGATAGGAATTAAAACCATGATTGTGCTCTTCATCCGTGATACATTTGCCGTGTAGCATAGAGTAGAAAGTGTCTTTGGCAGGGAGTTTTCGGTCATCATGTCTGGTGACTGGCTGTCCTAGTATGGGTAGTAACCTTTCTGTGTCAATAAATCCGAAATTACAGTAAGTCCTTGTCTACTGTCATTTCGAACCAGTCTGTCAATTATAGCACAGTTTTAGGGACGACAAAGGGTAAACCTTTCTTATGGTTTTTGGCCAAAGTTTCCAGCAGTGAAGACTCAAAATAGAAACTGACTGAAAATGTCAGTCTTACTAGAAGTAAATTACCGTTTCGTCTAGACAGGAAGTAGTTCATGAGGGTCATGCTTATGAACGATACGGTGTTTCTAGCAATGATATCACCTCTGCACAGGAATTCTTCTACTGCTGAAAAGAGTAAATGCATATCGTCGCCCTCCAAGTAGTAGAAAATAACTGGAATATTAGTCATATTCTTAGCATCGAGATTAAACTTCACGCGCGAAGCATCTCAGAACAAACCCGCGAAATAGCTGTAGTTTTGCCACGCTCCCAGCCGAAGCCATGGTGCCAGACACGCGAAGTAGCAGTGATCTCCCAATATATCTCGGTTGGTAGATGTCACAGAAAGGTTGCAGTAGAAGCAACATTGACTAATGAAAATCTAACTTTGCCTTCTGAATTGATCTTCAGGGGCTTGGTCGCGATACAATACCCTCAAATTTCAACCATTTCAGTGATTTAAGTTTAAAGACAAAAATAACAGACGATATTAAACAAAGTGTCAATCAAAATCCTTTTAGTTTGGTTTTAGATGGATTTTCAGTAGTGCAGTAGTTCAATGGATGCTTTTTAACGTTCAGAACAGATTTTACTGGTGATGAAATGCATTACGAAACAACATCTGTTTTGTTTGAAAGATATTGGGAAAGATACTAGATTTAATTAAAGAAGTGTTCGCACCTCATGATGATCATAAAAGCACAAATTGATACTTGTGTTCTCTTTCAGAAAGCGATGAACAAGAATGAAACTGTTAAGAAATACTTCTAATCTTTATTGAATCATAGTGTAAGCCAAGTGGGTCAAGTAGAAATGGGGAATAAAATTCTAGAAAATATCGCAGTTTACCAGGGAAAGGAGTGGATGGGTTGTGAAGCTATGTATCTTTACAGAAATGTGCGTAAGAATTTATGGACCATTCAGTGAAGGCTATTAAGTACCCCTCTCTGATTATCTAAGACAAAGACCCGATATACTGATAAATGTGCTTTCCTCGAAGAACAGAAGTCTTCTTTGGATGGTGTTAGAATCCACACGGTGCTGGAATCCACATGGTGCTGGAATCCACACGGATTTGAAACACTACATACTCTATGAGAACGAGTTAGAATTCTAATATCCTTGTATGATGCTTTAAAATGCACTTTGGGATCATCTTGTGCCAATCAATTTCTATCTATGTACATGTTGGTCACTACATCGGTGGCATGTCTTGAAAATACTACATCCTTAATATGTTTCTTTTTTGTGTAAACATTTCCATCATAGTCATCTGCTATCAACGAATTTTTTTTTCAACTTTAGAAACTTTGGAAGCTAACTGATCAGAAAAAGTGATAGGAAGTAATTCGGTTTCGAGTTTTGCAACCTTGATTCTTAAAGTAGAAATAAAGAGAGTAATTTACCGCATCTTTGGATCTACACAAACCCCGACTTTAATTAAATGTTTGTTTTTGCGTTTCGTAATCATTTTCTGTTGTTAACATAAAACGAACTCCAGGTTGACCTCTTGGTCGGGCTTCAATAGCACTCTCTTCTTCCTTCGATCATGTCTGGGCTTGACCAAATTTACTGATAGGCGTAATTTTTTTGAATATATATAAAAGAAATCTCAAAATACCTCACCCAGCCAGGTATATGCCTTTCACAAATCTGTTACAAAAATATTCACTCGAAGTTAAGTCCGAGAGTGGAACCAAGTTTAAAAATGGACAAGGCCGTGTCAGTATGGCTCAGCGGTAGGACCGCGGCCTTTGCTTTCATAGGCCATGAGTTCGATTCCCCGATCAGGTAGTCTGACATATAAATCCAAAAAGCAACGAAAGTAGGTTTGCATCTGTATTTATTTAACTCATGTTGAGCCTCTGGTTTTTCCATCTTAATTACTACACTTTAGTGCAACAAAGTCCAAACCTTTCGCCCGCCATTGTCATTTTTTTTGGGGATGGGCAAAAAATAAATAGTATTTTCAATATATTTAACCGAGTTTCAGTAGTCTTTTAATTTTAATCGTCTACAACGATAGCACATTTAGCCAACAGTTAATGCCGTATTCAGTGTGATCTGTCTTGACCCGGCGTCACCCAGCACGACCCTGACCAGACCATATGCCGTAGGTTCGTGTGTGCTATTATCGTATTTTTTACCCGTACACCCTGCTCGCAGCTACCCATACACGACCATCTAATGTGCAAAATGTCCCTGGTTTGATGGCGACCTAAGCCACCCCTGGTATTTTTGGAAAGAGAAGGGCCCAGTGATGCCTCATGCTCATGTCGATTTAGGCGAGTAAATGATCCTGGAAAATTTCAGATTGGAATTACCTAGCAAAATTGTTCCACTCGCTTTCTGGTGCCATGGCTTCGGCTGGGTATGCGTCAAACCTACACCAACCTAACTCTAGTGTAGTGTCGTGGCCCCACTGTGGTCATGATCGATGAAGCAGGACCATCAATCCAAGTAGGTGCTCGGACCTAAAGGCGAATACAACTTCCTGATCTTTACAAGTCACAATTATGTATGAAGATGCCCAAATAAACAGGTCGAAAAGCGAAAGCGATAAAAAAATATACAATACATTGTCTCTTTAGTATGCAGTAAAACTAGGATTCTGTCCGACAGTAGGGTGGGTTGAAAAAAAGCCCATTTTGCCTGCCCTCCAGACTGGCTGGCTAAAAATGGCTTCTTTTGCCTAGGAAAACATGCATAACCTGTTAATTTCGCATTCATTGTCCAAATGGATGTATCTCCCTGGAGGTTTCTTAGCTGCATGTGGCTGCCTGCTCGATAACCTAACCACGCCGCACAGGCGACTACCGAGAGGCGGTCCTTCTCTAGAAAAGCAAGACTACAGAGCCTTTCACCATTTATTTGCCTCTCAATACATCAGGTGGTGACTCGAGAGGGGAGGTGGGGGGGGGGCGGGGGTAGGTTATGTGGTTATGTGTGTTTTCCTAGGCAAAAGAAACAATTTTTAGCCATCCAGTTGAGTGGGCTAGCAAAATGGGCTTTCTTGTTGCCACTGGAAAACATCCGTAACCTGTTAATTTCGCATTAACGGGAGACCTCTTAGTTAGGTGACGGGCACCACTTTGACGAGCGCCCTGGGTTACGAGCAGGCTTTCCCCCAAAAGATTTTGCAAATCTCGCACTTTATTCAGAACAACACGATGGTCAGAAAAATTGTGGTCTTGCTTCCATCTTGAGGGAAGACTTGCTTCTGCTTCCATCTTGTGGAATGGTTAGCTTCAGCTTTGTTCTGAATGCTTACGGGGGGGGGGGGGGTTTGACCACAACTCTGTGGCTGTGACGATCGGCCCCAGCCGGTGTAGTCCATCTTCTTGTCTTGACATGTCTTTCAGGTAATAAGATATGAAGGTTGAGATATTTCGCCAGGATACAGCTGCCAGGATCTTCTAGATTGGTATAGCATTTTGATGAGCCCATGACGTCGAGATGGCTCAGAGCTCATGCGCTGTTACCCTCATGCTTTCGTTATAGCAGTCGTTGTTGTCGTTGTGCCTATTGTCTTTTTAAGCCATCTTGTGATTAATGCTGCCTAAGTTTCACCTGAATTCTATGTAAGGCGCCAGAAGAGTTGATTTCTTCCTTTTGAATTTCATAATGTTCATTTCGTGTGAGGTTGAACCGTAGTGCACGAACAGGACAAAGTAGGCGTTCAAGTTCATTGCCAAGTATGTTTGATAACGTGGGGATGTTGAATGTTGATGGTTTCGATGGTTCCGAAGGTTTCTGGGTTTTGGCTGAGAATTGTCTGATGTAATAGGGTGAGAGAGAGAAATTTTGGACCGAAAATGCAGTAGGTTGGGTCAGCTGATTGAGCTTGAATTTCACTGCATCACAAGCTTCAGGCTAAAGTGATTAGGAAAACGTTTTTCCGTATGAAAAGGTGGATTGAGCTGTTTTGCATTGGTTCATAGGGTTCCTCCATAAGGGAATGAAGAACGGTGGTTATGTACCAGTCAGGAAACTTCCGTCGTGTTGCAGGACGTTCTTTTTCGAAGGATCTGATTAAGGTTGAAATTCAGTAATCTTCGAGATGGGAGGTTCAATTTGCTGCCTCGGATACGGAGACTAGCGCAGAGCGGTAAATGAGGGTGGTGGAACATTTTCGGCCTTCCTTGAAGAGGTCATTTAGGAACTTCAGGAGGTCTGGTAGGGGGGAGGGTGATTGGATTAATTTTCCGTCTGACATTCCAGTGAAACGGCTTCGCTAAGTGGTTGTTGTTCATTCAGTTGGTTGTATCTCTGGTTACTTTGGTAGTGATGTGGATGGTCTTGTCTTGATGAATTCCGGCCTTTTGAGGAGTTTGACGATAGAGGCCATCTGTGAAGGTTCAGCGTGGCTAGGTTTGGGTGGAATTTGGATCCTTTTGGTTGGGTCTAGTCGAAGAGGCAGACTTCTTGGATGTCGACTATGAGGTTCAGAAGGGAGGGTCACCCTGCTGCTGATAGCCATAATGGAGCTTTTAAGAGAAAGAGACTTTGAGATTCTTCTATCTGTGTAGAACTTGCGGAAAAAGTTTGAACGGGCTGATGAAGTAAAGTCTGGCATTGTGCTTCGTGGCGAATAGGTACAGCATTGGAGTGCCCCACGTGTTGAAGGGATTTTTGCAGATGGAACTATTGAGGGTTGATTCGTTTGCGGGATGATTTCAGTGAGATGGAGAGTGCAATTACATCCCTGTTTCCAGAAATGTGCAGGCCTGCAGGGGTTGCCAGGTGACATTGTTCTAAATGCGGAATTGAAAGATGTTTTGAGTGGTCTCGAGCAGTTTTTGTGACTTCATTCCTTCATCTTTCTGGCAATCCGAAGCTAGTGAGCCAGTCTCGAGTTGAGTTTATTGAAGAGTTGGTCTCGGGAACCAAGCAATGGAGAAAGAGGGGATATAAAGACAGGAGTGAAAGGATGGTTGAAGCAATCCAAAGCCGGGCTTTCGGGGGTGGAGTTGGGCTCTAGGGGTGACAGAAAAGTGGTCACGCCGTTTTCGGGCAATAATTGATAGCAATGGCGAGGTGTCTCATTTGGTTTGGTTGAGTGCATCAGTGACTAGGCTGGTTCTATTGAAAGAGTCCCATCGAAAGAGGCGGTTAGTGGAAGGTGAGTAATGGAGCGAAATTCTTCCGAAAGGGGTGGGTTCCCCGGGAGTCATCTTAGAGCAAAGCGAATTCCAAGGAAGATACAAAAGGGTGCGAGGCCCCTAGAGGGGTCGTCCAAGTTATGGGGTTGGTGATGCATTTGGTCCCCTCAGAGCCGAACTTTTGTTCGGGTCGGATCAGTCCTGGTGTCCCACTGGAGAAAAGCGGTTATGTCTTCCGGGACAGGGCACGGGTTAATCAATCCAAAGCCGAGCTTTCAGATGAATGGGTTTTGCCTAAGTGCCAATGAGAGTTGACGAAAGGCTGCATGACAGCTGAAGAAGTGGTTCGTCTAGTGGGAATGATGACGGGTTGTAACCAACCAACCCCAAGCTTCTGGATAGGTGGCTCTTGTCTGGGTGCCAACAGGAAGAATCTCGTTGACAAGCGAAATGATGCCTAATGGCTGAGGAGTCGTGTCAATTTGAGGCACAACATCCTCGGCTTGAATCCAAGAATGAAAGGATGCATAACAGCCGAATAGATGGTTCATCTGGGGATGGGTAACGGGTTGAGCCCATCCGTGATTGGTGGGTCTTCGTCAGGAACCAACAGGAAAAGAACCATTATGTCTTTGATGCGTGCGAATTCCAAGTACGAAAGAATGCATAACGTCCGCAGAGATGGTCCATCTTGCAGGGTGGGTGTTTGGTCTAGAGTTAAGGGGAGTAAAAGTTTCGGAAAGGTGGATCTTGCTCGGGAACCAACGGGAAAAGGAACCACAATGTTTGCAGGGCACTTCAAGACCGAAAGGAGGCCTGTGGTTTGAGAGATGGTCCAGCACATCGAGTTGAGAGATGGGGCTGAGCAATCCAAAGCCAAGCTTTCGGAAGGTAACGGGAAAGGAGTCACGATGTCTTCCTTGAGTGTTGCAGTCTCTTTTGTTGTTGAAATCAACCGAAAACGAAAGCAAACCGTGAGGATTGGGGGTAGCCAACAGTGGCGGCTGAAGTGGCCTGTGGAAAAGTGTGTAGGCATCAGTAGCGTGAAATGGCGGCACACAGATCAAGTTCAAGTAGTGTTGGCCGGCGTGCACGAGAGTGTGCCGGTAAGGTGGGTGCTGACCTGAAGCGTCTAACGTATTCGGTGTGATGGCAGCAACAAAGGGTCGAAAGCAGCAATGTCAGCATGAGAGCGAGCCGGAACAGAGACGAGTGCAGATTCAGTTGGCCCGTGAGCAGGCGTCGTCTTCAGCATGAAGAGAAGGGGCAGATGTAAGTAAATTCCAAAAACGAACGCAGGAAATAAAGCGGCGTGGAGACAGTTGCTGGAGGAAAATGAATGGTGAAAGTTTCTTCGCCTTCGCTTTTATAGAGGTAGACCGCGCCGTGCAGGCACGGTAGGGTTACCGAGCAGGTGGCTACATACAGCTAGGAAACTTCCAAGGATACACATCCATTGGGACAATGAATGCGAAATTAAAAGGTTTGGGGTGTTTTCCAGCGGTAACAGGAAACTAAATTGTTCTGGTCGGAATACCCTAGTGTAGGAAAGTTGGGACTTACCACCACCAAAAAAAAATTTGTGAAATCTCGTTCAAATCCGTTAATATCTTTGGCTCTGATCACGAAAGAACATGACATTTTAGAGTCTTTTGAAACCCGAATTGCTCTGCTTGAAATGCTCTAGTGCGGAAAAGTTGTGTTCACCACCACTTAGTATTGGGTAAAATCTCATCCGAATCAGAGCCTCAAAATCTTGAAAGTTTCTCGAGAAGCGCAAAATTTGCGAGTTTCATAAAAAATATGCCAATTGTTTGCCCATGTTTGCCTAGTGTGGAAATGGTTTTAATAACCCTCAACAACAAATGTGTAAAATTTCATTCTAGTCATTTAACTTACTCAGCTCTGACCAAAAGCTCGACGTTTCGTAATTTTACATAAAAAAAATGCAAAATTTGTATGATTGTGCAATGTAGAAAATATCAAAATTGTTCGCATGATTTGATCAAAAATCAAAATGCCGTAGTGCGGAAAAGGTTTTAATAACCATCAACTACAAATTTGTAAAGTTTCCTGCCAATCAGTTAATTTATTCCGCTCTGACAAAGGCCCGTTGTTAACTAATTTTACATAAAAAACTTGAAATACGTCGCAAAAATGACTAAATACGGCTTTTTGATTCCAGTGCTTCTTGTTTGCATCGTTACTCATTTCCTCCTCACGGTTTCTCTCAGCTAGCCTTGACTTCCCTGTCATCTCTCAGCCAGCCTTTACACATCCCAGTCTTCCTTCAGTCATCCTCTGTCAGCCTCTACAACAACAAGTTTCACGATTGAAACAGAAAAACCAAAGTTCTCAAGTAAGAAGTTCCTCTGATACAGTTTCTCTCAATTTTGGAATCCCAAAATATCGTCACGATTCAGCTTCCAACAAATACAGATATCTTAAGGTGTTATTTCAGTGAGAGATGTATTCTTATGCTGGAGATTGGCAGCTAACAAGAATAAAGTTTCTGTAGTGTTGCAGATTCCGTAGCTGGGAAAAAGAAAACTTGTTTCACATAGAATTTATTCCTACAGTTTTTCAGCAGCGTGTACGACGCATACGTGCTATGTTAGTCGCATATCACAAGAAGTATGTTATGTGAAGAGTTCATGTAGATGAATAACGATAAGTAACTACATCAAGTTGGCTTACTGGGGCTGCTACTGGGGAGATACAGATCATGAGGTTTTTATCAGGACCGATTTCATTTTCTGTTTAAGTTGGATTATCCTCGTCAGTCACAATGAAAACGCATGTAGCAACCTCCTGTCAATTGTAGATTCTTGTAATATTTTTTCATTAACTTCTGGAGCATTTCGTGGTTGTTATCTAATCTGCAAGGAATAATTGTCGTTCTTTGGCTAGAACGTTGTTCTTTCAAGAGAAACTGCATTTATTGATGTCTATGCACTTACCAACAGCTATATCAGAAGAGTTTTATTTGCTCCATGCCTAAACTTTTTCAACCATTTCTTTCACTGTTTGACTTGTAGTTACTCGTCTA
>JAHWFP010159366.1:0-10322 GCA_023313725.1 Lithobius niger | reverse complement strand
TTTTTTTTATTATTTGGTTTGTGCCATTAATTAATACCATTCCAATTGCAAGTCTATAATTCACGAATTCGTTAATTTGCTGTCGTTGCTGACACATAAAATAAAAAAATTCTTTCGTAACTTTTTTTAAATTTATGTATTGCCGGTCTATAATAATCATGAATGCATCCGCCATTTTAGTGCTGAGAGCGAATCCGCCATTTTGATGCAAGAGATGGGCTCTCAGCCCTGCAATGGCGGTTTCATTGTTGCTCTCCTGCATCGTTTCATTGTTAAAAGAGGAATGAATGGCAAGAACCGGGTAATAAGGTTAGTAAGAAGAGGCGGAAATAACTTTAGTTAGAAAAGAAGGAAGTAACGTGATGAGTATTGTTGTCGATGCCCTGTAACAATTTACAAGGGAGCAATAAATAAGGCCGAGAACATTCATTCTTGGCACGGTAGCAAAGAAAGAGGGCGAGCGTTCGGCAGGATGGAGGGTATTGTCGATACCCTGCAACAATCAGTAACAAACTAAATATTACGTGACATTATTTTATTATACCTTTTAAAGCTAGTGTAACATTACGTCAGAAAATCGTAATGGTTACGTCGTCGACCTACTAATCTGAAGGTTGTGTGTTCGAATCCCGTCCAAGAAGCTGAAATGGGCTATTAGTTTAAGACAGGTAATAGGTATAGCTAACTCTAGGCAGATGTAACTTAAATGTTAATGAAACGCATCACCTTCGTATGTCTTCTAAGGTTGTTGAATTTACGTTTTCAAATAAATAATTTGTATTTTGCTCAAAGCAGAAGAAAAAAGAAAAACCTACCCCCGGAAGACTATCCAGCTACCTGGCGAAATTCGGGCAAAGAAACTGACAAAATGGCTTTTATAGGCTTCTCTACAAACAGCACTGGATGTGAAAAAGAGAGTCAAATTAATGCTGTCCTTTTACGCCTCGGGATACAAGGTCTGGGTAAAAACGGCTGCTGTCGTGAACCACCTTCGAATGTGGTATAAGGTTACAGAAATATTGAAATCACGTTTTCAGTTAACCCATAACCGCCTGAAAAAACTTTCACACCCTCTTTTTTAAAGTACTTGGGCCGGTTCTCGGATTCTAACCGGCATTCTCTTGGTTTGGAGCCGATAACGCTGACCACTGGGCTGTGATTGCCCGCTTTGCTCGGGGTCCCTGGGCCCCCTTACAAAGCTCGCGCGGGGACTTAGTTTTTCGCCCCTATACGTTGAAGGCATACGTTCGTATCTAGGCAGTTATGGGTTAGCTGAGGGCTGAGAAAGTACTTGATTGCAACCAATAACCCATAAACGCCTGAAAAAACTTTCAGACCCTTTTTTTTATGGGACGGTTCTCGGATTCTAACCGGCATTCTCTTGGTTTGGAGCCGATGACGCTGACCACTGGGCTGTGATTGCCCGCTTTGCTCGGGGTCACTGGGGCCCCCTTACAAAGCTCGCGCGGGGACTTAGTTTTTCGCCCCTATACGTTGAAGGCGTACGTTCGTATCTAGGCAGTTATGGGTTAGCTGAGGGCTGAGAAAGTACTTGATTGCAACCAATAACCCATAAACGCCTGAAAAAACTTTCAGACCCTTTTTTTTATGGGACGGTTCTCGGATTCTAACCGGCATTCTCTTGGTTTGGAGCCGACGACGCTGACCACTGGGCTGTGATTGCCCGCTTTGCTCGGGGTCCCCGGGGCCCCCTCACAAAGCTCGCCCAGGGACTTAGTTTTTCGCTCTTATACGTTGAAGGCGTACGTTCGTATCTAGGCAGTTATGGGTTAAGTTGCGTTTATATTTGGTTGGTTTATGCTTTTCTATAAACAGCACTTGGTGTGCAAAAAGAATCAAATTAAGGGAGAATGAGTTAATTCAGACGTTTATGCCTTGGGATACAATGACTGAGTAAAAGTGACTGCTCTCTTGAACCTATTGTCTTAAAAATGGTTTCCCAGACAAAATATTGACCTTACCTGTTGACATTTGGGCAAGGAAACTGATCTCACCGAACAAAACGGCTTTTCTATGCTTTTCTACGTTTTTTTTGGCAAACGGCACTGGCTGTGCAAGAATAGTCAAATTTAAGGAAAACGAGATTATTCAGACAGTGCTGTCCTGAGATGCCCTGGAATACAAGGACTGAGCAAAAGTAGAGCGCGCTTGAACCTACTGCGTTAAAAATTATTCCACAGTGAAACTATCGACCCTGCTTGGGAAAATTCGGGCAAGGAAACTGATCTCACCTAACAAAACGGCTTTTCATGATAATTTTCTACAAACAGCACTGGAGGTGCAAAAGGCGTCAAATTAGTATAATTTAATTTTAAATGATAGACATCACCTTCGTGTGTGATCTTAAGGTTAAAATAATATTGAATTCACGCTTTCAATAAGTAAGTAATTTTTATTATTCAGGCATGTTGTCCTGGGATGCCCTGGTATTCGAAAGGCACTGCCTAATTTCGTGGGAGCCACTAAACTGGCATAAATTTAACCAAGTTCTGCAAGCTATCTGTTGATTTAGACAATACTGTACTGGGTTGCTCAGAATACAAAATGTCCTGGATACGTAATGCCCTGCGTAATTGCATGGGTATCACCTCGACAGGCGGAATTTGACGTCGGGTAACTCTGGTTAATACGAATAGACATGATGTATTTCATTGTTACAAGTAACTAGCCGGGGCACCTGGCGGGTTTTGAGGGAATAACAAGAGTTCATTTACATTGAATTCATTTTACACTGAGTTCATTTACCGTGAACTGTTGAAAGCTACAGGATTATACACAGAACTAGTTGAAAACCCGTCAAAAATGACGGGTCCTAGTGTTAACGGATTTAATATCAGCGAAAATTGTGTACTGAATACTGAATTTGAAACAGAGGTAAAAAAAAAAAAGGAAATAGGCCTATAAATACGGTTAATATCCAAAACCCGTAAAACGAACTCCCCAGCTCCAAATCCATTTTTCTATTAAATGTGAGAAAGGCCCGACGACGTTAGGCCTAAGTAGTGGCATTAGTCTATAAAGAAAACAGCAGAAGTTAAGTTTGCACGGCTTGCCCACGTTTCAGATTAAGTGCTAAAAAAAGGCCGAAAAATTTCCTTCCCGAATAAGAAACCGAAAGTCCCCCCCCCCTCCTCCCCACCAAAAGCACCAAGTTAATTGCGAAAAGGACGAAAAATAAGTTGATTATGGGTAAAAAAAAAACCTTTGAGGAAAAAACAGTAGAAGAGAAATTGCTTCTTAGCAGCATAACTCGAAAAGAAATTGCGTAGTTATTTAAAGCGAAGTTTGATGACATTAATTTCTTGCCGGTTGTGCTTACATGTATTAGCGCAAAGCGATGGGAGACGGCGTTGGCATACGTGTTATACAGAAGACGTAAGATTTCGTTTGTTACTGATTGTTACAGGGCTCGCCCTTTTTCTTTGCTACCGTCCCAAGAATGTGCTTGCTCGCAGTTTTGGTCGGTAGTTTTAGCTATTTGGTTTTAGCTGGAATTTGGTGTTGCTGGAGTATTATATGTATGATAAACAGTACGGCAAGCCAAATCGGCTCGATTAGTGACACATAAAAACATACGCAAACCTATTTCCGTTGCCTTTCGGGCTTAGATGTCAGACTATCGGGAATTGAAGTCTCGACCTCTGATACCGTAGGCAGAAGTTCTATACGGCTTAGCCACGTTGACAGGCAATAGAGCTTCGTCTTTGGTCTCAAACAATCAATTCCCACTCAGGGAGTCTGACATTTAAGTCCAAAAGGCAACCAGGGAAGGGGGGGGGGAATAAAAGGTGATATTTTCCTATACCCTAGTTCTATATATGGTGAAGTTGTTAAGTTCATCTCAGAGCAACAAATAAGACAAAAAAACGCAAGTAATGTAAGTATGAAATCAGACGAAGCCACAAATATGAAAAACGACAAGTTTGCGAGTGAAAGGAGATATTCAACAAGTGGTTTTCTGGCCAAACCAGACTGACACTACACATAATGCAACGCTTAAATTTTCAACACAGTCACAAATCTATGTGTGTGTCTTGTTCAACAAAAAGGTAAAATTATAAAAGGAAGTAACCAGCCCTGCAAAAGCTAGTTGGGTGCCGCACGCACCCAGCTAGCTTTAAAAGAGCTGGTCTCTTTCTTTATAATTTTGCGTTTTTGTTTGTGAACAAGACACACAAAAATTTGTGATTGTGCCGAAAATTTAAGTATTGCATTATGTGTACTGCCAGAAAACCGCTTGTTGAATATCACAAAAATGAGCAGTAGGATTCAGAACATAAACGAAAAAAATAGGGAGGAGCGATCAAGGGGAGGGGGGGGGATATAAGAGGAGTAGGAGAGCAACGGAAATAGGATTAGTGCAAATAGGCAATGGTGAAATGAATCAGGGATGCGCTGATTGAGTGAGCGATGCGAATAAAAATCAGCGTTTATGAGCCGCCTTCCAAAATAAATGGCTCCCAACGAAAATACATGTAGGCACATCCGTCCTCTCGAATTCTTTCCGTCAGGTATAAGAGCCTGCATTATTTAAATTACAAATTTCGCTATGCTATCATGGGGCAGCTTTACTTTTAGATTCGCCCGTTTTCATGACGGGCTTTCCAACTAGTAAATAAATAAATATGTATATTTGCTACCTTAACCTACATGCGTTAATTTAAAGTAGTCATTTATATGCATTCGTGTTCTGCGATTTTTCGTTTGTTCCTGTTAATTGAAAAGTCGGTTAGTGGAAAGAACACTCGGTCACCACAAACTCTCATTTACAAACCTCTACTTTTTAATCAACCAAGTCATAACGTAATTATGAAAACCAACGCGTTGAGGGCGAACAAGATCGCAAATCTAACGGTTTTCAAGGCAGTACATTTTACATTCGTTATTCCATATTCATCTCCGCCATTTAAGGAAGAAGCGCCGCGTCCGAGATAAAACCGCGGTTGCTCGTTAAACTGGATCTGCAAGAAAAATCGAAAGTCCTACTCGTTAGGGCAACATAAATTAATGGATGAGCAAGCAGCATTCCTAGACGAACTACAACCAGACAGAAGGACACGGGCTATACTGGACGTAAACGTTGTCGCAAGGATTTGCATGGCCTCTTCAAGACCTATATAAAAGCTGCTCAAAGTGTCCAGAGCATTCAGATCATCTACACCATCGTCCAGCCAACGTCAACTTCTCTCTATCCAGGTAAGTTTACTTACGTTTGTGTGCGTTTTTCATCGCTTGTAAAAGTATACGCAATGTTGTGCATTGCACATATTCCCGCTTCGGAATTGCGGTATTGTATTTCCATGTTTTTTAAAATTTTAACTTCGGTAAAGGCCATGATGGCTGAGTGGTTGGAAGAGCTCTGCCTAGGTGCCTAGCTGCACGTAAGCTTTATCAATGGCAGGATCCTTAAAGGTGCCTATAGAGCAGTGACATTTGCCGCCATATTGGCACCGGTATGGGTTTTGGAGGGCATAACTACAAGGTGCACTACATAAAAATGGAGGGAAAAACATCGGAGGAGCGGATTTCTTAGGCTGAAAATAACGTTGTTTTCTCCAACAACAAAAATCGCGCGTTTTAGGTCTAAGAAATCACTCTTCACAGCATCGGCTTCAGTATGACGCCCTTCTGTTTCTCTCTGCAGTGCCCCTTGCAGCTAACCCATTAAGGCTCCAACATAGAGTTATGTACAATAATACTACGTCGTGTCACTGCTCTATTCACCGAATGACAGGCTGCAGCATCTAGAGCCGTCTACCATCATTTAGTTCTATGTAGCACTTGATTTCAACAAGCGAAGGAATGCGCAAAAAAATTTCTTTTTACACAACAAACAAGCCACGTGCCTCCTTAATTATTGAATGTAAAGTTGGTACGACCACGAGCACCAGGGAACAAGCGGTCAAGGTTAACGACATCACTATTACTAGATGGCGCCCATTCTAGCGCTTCAAAATCACCGTTTTAAAACGGTCGATGTAAAGAAAAAAAACGCCCGTTATGTCGTTTGGCTTAACTTTACCGCTTGCTTTCTGGTGCACGTGGGTGCAGCACCTTTACACTCAAAAATTAAGGAATCATGCAGCTTGTTTGTTGTGTAAAAAGAATTTTATTTGTGTGTTCCTTCGCCTGTTGAAAGTATAAGGGCTAGACAGAACTAGATAGCGGCAAATGGCTGTAGATGCTGCAGCTTGTTGCTTGGTGGCAAGTATTGCAACCCCCTTTTAAAAGTCCTTACCATATTTGCCGGTGAGGTATATCAGACTCCTTCAGCAATGGGATCTATTCTGGCTTCTACCAGTCAATCCCTGGCCCTTGACAGATCTGAGATTTCCGATTCGAATCCCGGGTTTTCCCCGTCTTATACTAAATATTTTCCGACTTCTAAAAAGGCTTATCATTAAAGTTCTTCAAAATTGAGTATAGGTTTATGTGTTGAAGTTTTAATTTGTTTCGGATAGCATATGGCTCAAAGAAATTGATAGAAAAAAATCTTAAGAATCATGTCATGTCATTAAACATGTCTGCTGGCCAGAAAAAAAAATATAGAATTCATTTAAGAATAACAGGAGCTTATGAATAGTTACGTAAGGATCGAGGGATTGTTGGAAAGTATTTAAGTTCTGTTTATGATGTCTTACAGCGCTAAACTTGGCAAACTTTTATACCACAAGACGCAGCCACTTTTTAAGAATTTTAAAATAAAATTTGATTTTTCTGTGATGATAGCTGCACTGAAAAATATCGTTGGTTCGTAGATCTGGGGGAAGCTGAGATGCTGTATCGAATTTACACCATTTTAGTTTAATATAGCCTCCTCATTTGATCAAACACTATTCTTCACGCAATCCTGGTGGTATGCTTATTTTTTTATTTTCAGAAATGTCCTTAACCCGCATGTTTAATCGAATTATTTTCAATAAATACAGATGCAAACCTACTTACGTTGTCTTTGGACTTAAATGTCAGACTGCCTGACCGAGAATTGAACCCACGACCTTCGAGACCAAAGGCCGAAGTCCTACCGCTCAGCCATACTGACACGGTCAAAAGAACCTTCCAAAGCCAGAATGCCTTGACCTTTCCTTTTAGCCGAGTTAGTATGGCTTAGCGGTGAGACATCGGCCTTTGGTTTCTAAGAACCCTCCATAGGCAGCATGCCTACGGACATTTCCTTTGGCCGATTCAGTATGGCGGAGCAGTAGCATGTCGGCCTTTGGTATTAAAGGTCGTGGGTTCAATTCCCGCTCAGGCAGTCTGACATTTAAGTCCAAAAGGCAACGTAAATAGGCATGCATATCTTTTTATTTATCATTTTTCGAGCCATTTGGCTTTCCGCCCTGTTTGCAACCATATTATTTTCAATTTTGAAAAGTAATCGTACTATATATTAATTTATACTTTAATATTCGGTCCGATTCAGGTAACGTAACTTAACTTACAAGAACACTAGTAAATAAATGCGAGCGAATAATTCAGATGTAGCCCTGATTAGTTGCTAAATACGCTATTCTGGTTTCGTGGTGCTAGCCACTGTTCGTCTGTAGTGACATATGCTGGAGCACTAATCTTGAATAATAGGAAAAGCTTGCAAGTTCGAAGTTGTGGTGTGTTACTGATACCATTTTTTTCTTTTTCGTAGGTTCAACATTTTCCCTGACAAAATGAAGATCGCACTCTTTGGTAAGACATTAAACCGATGGAAAGGTTTGGCAATTTCTGTACATAACAATAATGCAATATAAGCCATTGTGTCCACTTTCTGATTTTTTTAAAATTTATAAACTATTATTCACGTAAATTCTTACTACTATACCCAAGCCATGATTATATTATTATACTATTACATGTATTATATATATATATATATTTTTTTTTTTCATCCTTTCATTTGTGTTCGGTTTGTGAAAGTGTGTTAATACTATTTTTTTTTTGTTTTTTCTGCAGTTCTCGCAACACTGGCCATCGTGGTGAGTATTTGACATTCACTTTAAATTTCCATATTTATTATTTGAGTTTATAAATGTAAAGCAATAAAACTAGTATTGTAGAAAATAAAGAAAGAAAGCTACAAGGTAAAGGGTAAACGAAGCAAGCAGTCTGCATTAAAGATTGGGCTTGTGAGGATACACAATACACTAGTCTGGAAAGAAAGAAAAGACAACTGCCCCGAGTAAACGGGAAGTCCTGGGTTCGAATCCCAGTCGGGGCAGTAGTCTTTTCTTTCTTTCTCAGATTAGTGCATTGTGTATCCTCACAAGGCCAGTCTTTAATGCAGACTGCTTGCTTCGTTTAGTATTGCAGAGCAGCCAATTTTACCCTAGTAGGAGGAGTTTCTCCCATCTTTTAGAAGTGTTCTCATGATGTTTTAAATTTTAAGCTTTATATTTTTAAGTACAATAAAATAAATATGAAATTTAAGCCTGCCGTTTTTGCTGCCTATAAAAAAAATTGCATTTTTAGATATCGTAGGTATTTTAGGGGAGTGGGAGTTTTTTTTTACTGTCGCACTTTCGTTCGATTGTTTGAAAACCTGGAAAATATGCAGTCACTATACTATCCGCCAAGAAAGAAGACTTTCCTTATATGGTCATTTTATGACTACTAATCTTTCATGGAAAAAAGTGCGCCTTGCCTCTTTACTCTATAACTGCGTCGTCGTGGCAACGCTATTAGACCAACAACAATGGCGTCGCTTTCCGATCAACTTCGTGCCAACAAGAAAGAAAGTTCATGTCAACAAGTCAAGCTAGGGGTGTTATTTGGAACGTTTTTCAGTATTTCACGAGTCAAGGAGAATCTATTTCTATTTGTATTACTAAGAATTACTTGCATGTCAAATTTCAAGCTTTTTGCTCGATGTGCATGATTAGCCCAAATTATGGCCCTAGCAGCTTTAGTATATGAGCACACGTTGGCTGCTTAGCCAGGGCGGATATCTGCAAGGTAAACGATGCAGCCGGCATGCACAATGCATACCCCTGTTTTGAAACGCGTTGGACTTCTTTCTTGGCGGAGACTATAGCTTTTTCTGATTTTGCTTCTTTGATCCTCCCAACAGAACGGTCAAGTTGGATTGAACCATTTTGCCTACCAATTGCCATCAGGAGCTGAACTGCTGGTGAAAAGTCTTAAACCCGGTGGATTCAGCTGCGCTTCCCGCAGCTATGGATATTACGCTGACGTGGACAATGGATGCCAAGTATTCCACGTCTGCCTGCCTGTTTTGGATGATGCCAACAAACTCATCGATACCGCCCACTACAGCTTCATTTGCGGTAACAGAACCCTTTTCGACCAGCAACATCTAGTCTGCGTTCACGACACCGACACCGACTGTGGTAACGCCGCCAAGTTTTACGATAGCAGTAACGCTGAATTCGGAAAGATCCCATCCAAGGGCTAAATCTGATGATAAAAGGACATTCGTTTCAAGAAATGTGATTTCAAGCAAGCAGTTTTCACAAGGTTACGTAGTATAGAGTTGTGCTTACGAAAAACGTTTCAGTTTAATGGTATTTAATTTGGTTTTCGAGACTGGATTCGTGAATCTTATCTATACAGAAGTCTCTGAACCCCTTAATGACTACTAAACAGTATAACTGGCTAGGGATCATAATTGGACATTATCTTATGTCTCTTCGTTTACTGTTCTTCAATTACTGAACTTTTCTTTGCCTTTTTTCAACTTAAGTGGTTGTTGGTTTCTGTTCTACATTTCCCTATAGAAGTTGGTGTTTTGGGGGAAATGTGGTGAAGGTGAAAAGTAAAGTGGGTAGGAGGCGAAGGGGGGGGGGGGGTGGAGAATAATATAACGTCGAAACTTAATGGATTTCTTCTTCTTTCTTTTCTATTCTGGTTATTCTGTTCTTTCTAGATTGCTCTCTAGATTCTCTAGAAAGGAAGATTCGTTCCCTATACCACCCGCGAATAACCTGGTAGAATTTCCTTATTTTTCATTTCTTCTTTCTTTACCTTTAATTTTCTTTCTGTTTTTTTTTTTCCTGGGTAGAGTATGGGGTTGGGAATGTTGATAAAATTGTGAATGGTAGATGGGAGTGTCGGCTACTTAATCCACCCAAACAACTTATGTGCCAAAAGATTCTAATCTAAATCCATATTTATTTTTTATTTCTTTGCTATTTGTTATCGGATAAGTAATCCAAACTGAAATGTCTGAACTAAGCACATCTCTATACACTTTGAAACGTTCAAATATAAATTTAGACCTTGACGGATGAATGGCCTGAGTACAAAACCCAGACAAAGCCAGATACGCTTTAACAAGACTTCAAGATTTA
>JAHWFP010159363.1:0-19560 GCA_023313725.1 Lithobius niger | reverse complement strand
AAGAGAAGTAACCTTTTTTTACACAAATTTCCCACATATTATTATTTATTTGCTCACTTATTATGAGTTGTTTCTTTTTTTTTTCCTGAAGGCATCGAGGCTATTTTGTTGTATGTCTCTTGCGCTAGCAGTTGTTCCTATTTTTACATTAATGGTAGTTTGAGCAGACTGGGCCAAACGGGTTGAAAAGTGGGTTCATGCAGGTCCAGACGCATTTATTGGTCTGGCCTGAGGTTGTCTACCTGTCCCAGCAAAGACGCCGTGCCTCTCTCTGCTTTTTTTCCCCCTTTGCTTGAGCTCCAGTCTATATCCAATGGATGAATCAATCAATTTCATACGATCATTGATCCCAATCTGTATTAACTATGTGTATAAATAATTCCTCATGCCGTGTTATTATATTATTTAGTCGAGAATGTTAGGCATAATGCGCAAAATCATGCACTGCCTGTTATTTCGGATTTATCTGTGTTAGGGCGCGTTTACGCAACGACTCGCCTTTGCATTCTCGCAGCTAGAACTCAATCGCGATGGCAAAGGTGACATTGCTATGGTAACAACGCTAAATGGATTAGCGAAATCCGACATCGTTTGAGTAAATACTTGCAGTCTTATAATCCGTGCCGATAATATAAAGAATTCCTCATGACCAAACAATTTTCCCAAACGCTTCTGAACTCACGTTATTTGCTGTTTTCGTTGCGAGGCGGCAGACATAAAACCGCCGCAATGTTGAAATTTCAGATGACTTCTAGCTTCTAGCTGCGAGAATGCAAAAGCGAGTGGTTGCGTAAACGTGCCCTTACAAGGCTTTTTCGCTGCCATTTTGCACGAGCCATTTTAACAAATGTATAACCGTACCACTTGTCGTTGTAAGACGTCATTAAACTTTATTTATTTTTTAAAAAATGTTAACTTGTTTGTCTGGGTTGAAAGTAATTGCAACTTTATGTCGTGAGTAATTAATTACAGTCTGTTGTTAGTTTTATGCCCTTTTTTTTTTCTTTAGCCATTGCCGTCTAAATTCGTGAAATTTGAACGTATTTGTAAAATAACGATTGAAATACTTTTTAGGCTGTCAAAAACAACGATTGTTGTTTAATTCAAAAAACTATTGCTGATTATGAATTTGTTGATTATGATTGTAAATTGGAACGTATTTATAAAATAAAGATTGAAACGCTATTTTGGCTGACAAAAACAAAGGTTGTTGTTTAATTACAAAAATTAAAGTAATTGCAAGTTAATAACTGGTATAAAAGAAGCCGCCAGATTTCCAACAAACATCGGCCTTTCAAAGTAGTGATATCATTCAACCAGGGAAAGGCCGCCAAGGTTATTCCTATTAGCCAAGTTAATCGCACCGATTAATAGTTCGAAAGCTAAATGAAAAATAGAACATTGCTACTCGCGGTAGCAATCTTCAAGTTTTCATTTAACGTTCAAAGCATTATTCGGTGCGATTAAGTTGGCAAATAGGATTAACCTTGGCGGCCATTCCCCGGTTGAATGATATCACTACCTTCATAGGCCAACCATTTTTGGAAACTTGGCGGCTTCTTTTATACCAGTTTTGGTTTTGGGTGGATATTACAACGGGAAATTTGGTTGCTTAAAGGGGGGTTTTATAATATAACTAGAGGAAGCCCGTGCTTTGCACGGGGCCGGTCACATTTCCCGGGAGACATTTCCCGGGACATTTTCCCGGCACTCGTCCCAAAGACTTGTCAGATTGATCGACCACTCATGCCTGGCTGCAGGTAGAGTGGGACAGTGCATTTTCAATGCGGGCGCGAGGAGGGGAGAAGTGGTTTTCCTTTAGGCTTTCCTTTAGGCTTTCCTTTTCCTTTTAGCCGGTCTCCGATATTATTATAAAGATAACGGTAGTGTCATGGTATTATAGATTATCAAACTGTGTTTATCTTTGGATAGCTCATCTACACTTAAAAAAAAAAACTAGATGATTCGTTAGGGGGAAGATTGGAAGTTTTTTTTTTAAAGATGTCTGAGTGTTTAATTTAATAAAAAAAAATTTGTATTTTAATTAAATTCAAAGAATTATGTCAAAAAAGTAATAATAATCATTTACATAGAATATTACATCGGTATTTCGTAGCGTCATCATTTATCAGCTAAAATAAAAACACCGTGACGTTAACCGCATATTCTTCACGAAAAGGGTGGTATGTAATTTATTTAAACAAATGTGACGATGGAGTCGGTGTGTGAGTAGATCGCAAAGACAAGTAAGCAGACCACAAGGGCCAAAAATTAATCACGTCCTACAGTGAAGGTGGTAAGTAAACTAAGGATCAGTGATTGGGACATCGAGACATCTGTGGTTCGATTATTGGTCTCACGGTAGGACATACATTTTTAGTCCACTTTTGATTGCTGTACAATTGATTTTGCGGTGGGGAATCTGCCCGACGTGAAGCTTCGGTTCTTCATGTATCCGTTTACCGCCATATTACCAACTATTTGTAGTTTTTAATGAAAATTATTACTTTTTCAATGCGCCAGCAGCTTTGTGTAGTGGCAGTATACACTCGCTTTGTACAGAAGAATGTGTTCTGTTGTTTCACAAACTGTGTAGCCTACTGGTACAAAACTCGTGTGTTGGCTGTGCTGGTAACAGAGGTCAGAAAACAGTTCCAGAACAGTAACAGAGTATCAGAGTATGGTCATCGTGGCTGAGCGGTGAGAGACCTAGCCTGGTTGTTGGAGGTTTGCGGATCTGGTCGAACGCCTATAAAGGGAACCTTGGCAAAATCCTCGCCAGGACTGCCGGCCAGAGTAGTGTAAGAGGCTACCATGCTCCTTCGGTGGCAATGGGAACTATTCTGACCAATTCTGCAGGACAATCTATCGGTCCCGTAAGATGATCGAAGGTTTCCCGGAACGAATCCCCGGGTTGGCACCTCCCTTTACCAGATATTTCTTCTTCTCAGAAAGTCAGGTAATGTTCAAAATTGAGCCGGTTCAGCCATACGAGCATCAAATTGCTTCGGTTGACTTAAGGCTCAAAAGAAATTAATTAAAAAAAAAAAAAGAAAACATCGTCTTCAGATAGTAAAGAAGAGTAATGGAGAGAGGGGGGGTGGGCGGTGTCACAAATTCAGTACGAGTAACGGAGTAGCAAAAAATAAACTTTAGGTTTGAAAAAGAGGAAAAAGTCAATGACACAAAATAGGGTCTTTGCATTCAAAAAGTACCCTTTCAAAAAATTGCAACACACGTCTACTACGAGAGGTGCACATTTGCACAGTAATATGCGTCGTTTCAGGTCGTCAATCCCAAAAAATATTTTACAGCATGATCTAGCTACAAGTCACAAGATACACTTAAATGGTTTTCCATTTTAAAGAAAATCAAGCCAGAGCAGTAAACATTAAAAAGTTTAAAAGGTAAAAAGTGAAGACCAATCAGCGCAAATGATGAGTCTGGGACGACCTCGCCCTAACGAAGCAGGGAAGAAAATAATGATTCGTGAAGTGGGGGGAGGGGGGGGGGGGGGTATTTATGTGGGCGTTAAGCATCAAATGATTGTGGACTGGTGGTCGTTGTGTTCGGATGCGAAGGGTTTCTCAGTTAAGACGTGCATGAAAATTAAACAGGACGGAAAGCCAAGTCGGCTCAATACGCGATAAACGATGCAAACCTGTTTCAGTTACCTTCTGGACTTAAATGTCGGAGTACCTGAGCAGGAATTCAACCCACGATTTTTTAGACCAATGATCGAAGTCCGAACCGCTAAGGCTTGGCGGGACATACGCCTTTGGTCTCAAAGATCGAAGGTTCAATTCCCCGCTCAGCCAGTCTGACATTTAGGTCCAAAAGGCAACGTAAATAGGTTTGCATCTGCATTTAAGTTAGAGAGATAGCTTAAGTAAAATCTCTGCATTTGGCATGAAAATCGAAGAAGGTGCATGGAATATTCCTAAGCTAGGCAATAGGCATTCAATTTCTGACTTCAAACTCGTTCAAGCATTGTTAAACCCAGGATTAAATTACAAAAAGGGCTTTTATCGTATTGACGTTTTTTCAGAAAGTGGAATTAAAATCCAGGATGTTGTCCTAAAAAATTTGTCTGGTTTTGACATCAAAGAGTGTGTTTTGTTGTTGTTATAAAAAAAAATGTGAAGTTAAACTATTGCTATTGCTTCAACTTCGTAAGTTTTACGTAAACTTGTTTGTAACCACCAACCGATACACTAAAAAAATGTACCGCATCTATCCTTTTCAGCATGGATGATTCGTAGGACCCGAGAAATACAAAAAAATTGGCTTGAAATTGAGTCCTTTTTTTTTTTTTAAATATTTGTACGTGATTTTTTTTTTACTTCTTTGTGATTCAGTAAGTCTCGTATTTGCCTTTTTTTTTGCTTGACTGTTTTTTTTTAGAAAACGAACATCTTTTTTCAGTCTCTTCACTCGTGATTATAATCTAGAGAATTATTATCGTTCGTGGTAACTCACGACCGATATACCACTACTTTATCACTACCAGTCGTGATATTGGCGCTAAAATGGCTGCCACCAAGTTTCTCGTCACCTCACATCGGACTACAACTTGGTGGCAGCCATTTAGGCTCAAATATTACCACATTCTGTGGCGAAATCTTGGTAGGGCTCTTTACCCTTTTGGGATTTTGATATAATATCAAATATTTTAGTGGTTCTCAGATTTCGGTCAAATTATTATCGGTTATGATCTAACAACTGGGATTTTTGTACGAATATTGTATTTCTTCTTATTATGTTGACTACTTAACCTCTAATGTTAGGTCTACAGAGCAGTGACACGACGTAGTATTATTGTATATAACTCTATGCTGGAGCCTTAATGGGTTAGCTGCAAGGGGCACTGCAGAGAGAAATAGAAGGGCGTCATACTGAAGCTGATGCTGTGAAGAGTGATTTCTTACACCTAAAACGCGCGATTTTTGTTGTTGGAGAAAACAACGTTATCTTAAGCCTAAGAAATCCGCTCTTCCGTTGTTTTTCCCTCAAATTTTATGTAGTGCACCTTGTAGTTCTGCCCTCCAAAACCCATACTGGTGCCAATATGGCCAATCCGGTGCCAATATGGCGGCAAATGTCACTGCACTATAAATTGGTATATGATGGTGTCTGTTTTATGTGAGACTTCTTCGGGAAACATTGAAGAAAAAAAATGATGCTTTTGGAATTCTTTTTTTTTTTTGTCGTTTTGTTGACGTAATAATATTTTCACGGGTATCCGTAATCCCAGGACAATTATTCAAATTCACGTGATTTCTGCAATTTTATATACAATAACAAGCCTTTATGTTCTCTTGGTTGGATACAAAAAAAAACGTTGCATACAGTATTTTATACAACTTTATCAGCAATTAGATAACTACTAATTGGTGTAGCTTTTGCTCACCCTCTTGGTGTAGTGAAGAGTGACATGACCCACCCCCTCCCTCCCCTTAATACCAAATACCGTCTAATACCGATACCAAACACAGGCTGTGCTGCATTTTGGTGTATTAATACAAAGTATTTTCTAACCCCATCCCCACCTCTAAATTCTCCCTTCCCCTCCCCAGGGCACCATTGAATCCGTAGTACCATTTCTTGTCGCGTATATAGATGGGTTTCTACGCACCTGCTTGAACAATTCTTTTCCTTTTTCTGGTGTTTTTAGGAGAATAATTGAAAACCCACTCTATAAAAAGTCGTAAAGTCTAATAAGGTCTACTAAGTTAAAGTCTAATAAGGTCTACTAAGTTAAAAACTGAGCCGGTTCGTGTATAGAGCAGTGACATTTGCCGCCATATTGGCACCAGTATGGGTTTTGGAGGGCATAACTACAAGGTGCACTACATAAAAATGGAGGGAAAAACAACGGAAGAGCGGATTTTTAGGCTTAAAATAACGTTGTTTTCTCCAACAACAAAAATCGCGCGTTTTAGGTCTAAGAAATCACTCTTCACAGCATCGGCTTCAGTATGACGCCCTTCTGTTTCTCTCTGCAGTGCCCCTTGCAGCTAACCTATTAAGGCTAACCTATTCAGTGCCCCTTGCAGCTAACCTATCACGATGTTTTACAGCATTCGTTTAGTACGTAAAATGACAAACACTCAGGGCGCGTTTAAGGAACGACTCGCCTCTGCAGCGCTGCAGCTAGATGCAATAGAAATCATCAGAAATTCAAGCACGGCGGCGGTTTTAAGCTCTGTCGGTTCGCAACGAAAGCAGTCAATAATGTGACTTCAGAAACAACTGGCAAAATTGTTTCGTCAGGAACGATTCTCGTCACGGATTGTGAGACTGCAAGCATTTACTCATTCGATGTCGGAGTTAGCTAAACCAGGTACAGTAGCGTTATCAACAACCTCTTTCATCGCGATTAAATTCTAGCTGTGAGCATGCAAAGGTTAGTCGTTGTTTAAACGCACCCTAACACTTGATATTTCGTGACACACCTATACAAAATTCGGCAACTTTATCAAATGTAAGCAGGGAAGAAATCCTCCATCAAAAGTACAGTTACCCACTGTCTGAGCTTGAAAAAACACTCGGGGTATGAACGGCAACAGCAATTTTTTTTTTTAATTTTCAGCACTTACACACGTTTGTGTCTTGGTCACCTGACAAACAGAACAATAACACAGTGAGAATGGCAGCAAACCACATTTTGAAGAAGTAAAAAAGAATAAATACTTACAAATAAAAACATTAAAAACAAGAGAACCCCCGCTATCCAATGACTTAAAACGTCGCCATATTGGAAATGACGTCGCATAACGTGTGTAAGTGCTAAGATTAAAAAAATTGTTGTTGCTGTTCATATCCCGAGTATTTTTTCAAACCCAGTCAGTGGGTTATACTGTACTTTTGATACACTTTACGCTCGGAAAATTTATTTGTACTCCGAATCCTCCATATTTTCACTTTGAACCACTTAAAACACTATTTTACTTAGATCATAGTCATGCGGCTAAGTAAAACGCTGTTTTAAAAATATTTTTTTAAAAAGAAAATGGGAAGGCACCCTGTTTGTATAATACTGATAAAATGGCCGCCATTTTTATAGATGTGCCATGAAATATCAAATTTTAGCGTTTGTTATTTTGTTAGCAAAGGTTGTAAAATAACACGAACCAGGAGTGGTATGAAAGAGGAGTTCCCAACACAATTGTGCCCTTTGTTCTACTGCTTGGATTTCTATATTCTACTCGTTTTTCCGTTGCACGAGGATTGGATGAAATGGGCCTATTCTTGCATTACGGACAAACTTTAAAAATATTGGGGGAGAAAAGGAAATAGTCGAAATAAATGCCCTTTTCAGCTGCTGAGCTTATGTCGGGACGGAGAAAGAGAGACAATTTTGCAAGATAATGCCTTTATTTTAAAGTTTGTATTTTATAGTTGATAGTGAATTCATGCGTCCAAATAAATGCCGTAGTCTTTTTGACGAAATAGTTAGTGTCTTCGTTCGGCCAAAAATTGTCGCGTTAAAATTCTGGAGTGGGGGCATGTTGGGGCCACGGAAATGCCCCCTCCCCATTCCCCGTTGTGTCGCTACGGACAAAATTATTAAAACAAAATAACCGGTTCCCACATTTTGCTTGAAAACGTTATCTGGTGTGAAAAAACAGTAGCCCACCAGTAAGTTGGGAATTTATAATTTTGTAAAATGATGCGACTGTGGTCAGGTACGTTTCGTCTTAAGTTTAAAAAAGGCCTATTCTCTCAATCCACAGTATGTGAATAATCTGAATTAACCTTTAAAAAACATCATTTGTCTAAATTATGATTATTACAATAAGCGAAATAAATTTATTTGGAATTTTTTTTAGCAGCTGGGAGGGGTGCGAAGTAGTCAGGTGGGGGAAGATGAGGGAACTAACGTATGGAATGGATGGTGGGCTCGTTAAAACCCTCCGTTAAAACAAACTATTTTGAAGCTCACATGGAATACTCTCTCGAAATCCTAATGGTTGAATGAGCAGCGCACACCTCTTAAAAAGAGTGAGCCATTTTTTCGATCTACTGAAACAGGTCAACCTGGTGCGATATTTAATAATTTCGATCTACCGTTTTTCATTTTTTGACCTGTAAACTCTTGTGCAGTTTAAAAAACAATGCAGTTTTCTTTAATTTTGTTAGGGTTTAATAAACCTGTTATGATGCTACAAAGAGTGTAGGTTAACTTTTGCATGCCACCAGGGCTAAAGTAAAGCACAAAACTGTGTTTACACTGTGGATGAATTTTCGTCCTCTTAAAATCTGACGAACACGAAAGAGAAGCGCAGGTATTCACATTTTATTGTCAAATAGCGGCACCTTTTATTATGGCTGAAGCTCATAAAGAAGTATTGTCGGAAATGAGAACTCTGCGGCTGAGCTTTAGAAGCTGTTCTACATATTTCACTGGTGACCTGATGGCCATATACGTGTAGCCTACAACCACTGTGACACGGTAAAAATCTCAGAAAGTGCTGGTAAACCTATTGTAAACGCGGCGTATCTTGAGTCTTGGAAGTATTTTACGAGCGACTAGGTCTTCCTGGAGGAGGCGGCTTTAATCGACGGCCGCCATTGTTTTTGTAACCATCTTGGATATCAACAAGGCACTCTGCTGCCAAAAACGTACAATCGATTATCTGTGTTCGTTCTGCAGCGAACTCAAGATAGGCCGCGCACACTTTAGCGTGGAAAAGTGCCGGAAAGTGCTACGAAATTATGAAAAGTGCCGTAGAAGTGCGACAATTTTGCAAGGTTTAATAGGGCCTAAATCTGCAGTGGAACAGACATTGCCAGGGTCCCCTTTCCAGGTATCATCCAGGAAACATGCAGCAACCACTCTCACTGCTCAGCCACCACCAAACAATTAAAACGGCCAATGATAATTTAAAAAAAAATGTACTGAAAATTATGAGGACACTACCCGAATAATAATTCAATGAATAAAAATAATTGCATTTTTAAAGTCTTTATTAGTTCACAGTAATTTTTCGTTTAAGGTAGCCTAGTTTCAGAATGGTTCAAAGTAACTTAAACTTTTAGCAACTTATGCAAACATTGTGAAACTAGTTCTTCAAACCGTAAACATTTTCCTTTACTGAATCACTGAATCTTTTGCAAAATCAGATTGCAAAAATTGCATCTTTGCAGCACTATTGCGAAAGAGTATTTTGAATATTTTTCAGTGTATCACTGTGATACACTGGAAAATATTCGAAATACCTTTTCGCAAATAGTGCTACAAAGATGCTATTAAAAAAAAAACTTGAATAAGTGCTAGATTTCGTAAAGTGTAAATAAAGGGCTATTTTAAAATCAAAAAGTGCTAAATTAGCCCCGAAAGTGCCAACAACGAGAAAAAGCAACTCTCTTCACTAGAAAATATAAAGTTATTCGTTGCTTGTCATGACTTTTAAAAATACACAGTAAAAACCTTTACGGAGCGAAGCGAGCGCAATGTAGCCTATAATGGACACCAAAAACAAAATGTTGGTTGGTTTTTTAGAAAGCAAAGAAAATCACTTAGGTCTAAATTTAAAGTGGCGATGCGTCTAGTCATTGTCTGAGCCGAATGTCAAAATTCTGGTAAAATACACCAATTTTAGACCGATGTTAACGTTCAAATATACTAAACTGATGGCCTCGGTGAAAGCTGTCCAGTGGATGGTCTAAAATTCAGTACCGCGTGCCATTTTGAAGTTATATTCTTAAACTGGAAACCTTCTGGAAAGCTTACTGTGAGACGAGTTAGTATCACAAATTAAGTTTAAGTGACAGTAACAAATATGGAGAGGCATATTAATAAACACAAATATAAATTTCAATCCGCTCTTCCTGTAACAGGGCATGTTTCCTATAGTTAAAAAGACCACGTCACACAAATTAAACACGAAGCACGTGGCGTTTCGACCCTTCAACATGTACGTCGTCAGACCATGAATTAAAACAACGAATAGCAGCTTGAAGTTTTACAATTCTCTCTCCTGCCACCCAAACCAACATAGAGATTTAAAAATTTACATGTTCAAACGTCACACAATGCAAAATTCCTATTTTTCTTTTATAACCTATGTAACGGAGAAAACGTTAAAAAATTTTAACCAAAAATAAATAATCAGAATTCCCTGTCCCCACCCATCAAAGTGCAGCCTTTAAAATTTGCGTGTTCAAATGATACACAATGGAAAATTCCCACTACTTTTAAAACTCAAAAAATGAACACAACGTGAATTTTTTAACCACGAAAAATAATGATAATGAGTGTTCCATTGTGTAACGCTTGAACATTAAACTTAAAAAGCAGTTGAAAAATGTTGTAAAGTGCACACATATACACATTAAAACTCGAATTTTCGGCTCAACTCACAGTCATTCTCAACAGTAGTAAATGACAAAAAAAAAAAAAAAAACACACAAGAAAGCTACAAGTCAAGTTGCGAATAAACTGTCCATCTTCACAAGGAAGCAAGTTCTGCCTTGTGAAGGGGACATTTTACTTGCAACTTGACTCGTGGCTTTCTTGGGTTTTTTTTTTTGTTTTTGTTATTTGTTTTTACGTGCTACTTTTGATAATGGCTGTGAGATGAGCCGAAAATTCGAGTTTTAATATGTATATGTGTGCATTTTCAGGCTTTTATTTACCACATAACGCTTGAATATGTACATTTTTTTGTCAGCAGGATCAGGTGGGGGAAAGAGAATTTTAGTAATTTGTAATTTGTGACTTTGTCACATACGTGTGACTGGATATAATAGGGAAGGATTGAAAATCGCTGACACCCCACCAAAAGTAAAAGGAAAGAAAAAAAAGTAATAAGAGTAACAAAAAATTTAAATAAAATCAATAAAGTATTGGTGGCAATCAAACGTACTTAACATGCCTGGTCAAATAGGCCACGCCTGAAAGCACCGACATTTGGCACCAAAACCACGTCCGACGATAAACCATTCCACACACTCACCACTCTAGGTGAGAACAAGAACTTTCTACGGTTCAGTGTGGCCTTAGGTTGTATCAATTTGAGGCTGTCCTCTGGTCACACAGTCAATTCTTATTTCTAAGAAGCGACCATAATTTATGTCGCATTGGAGAAGTAGGAGGGAGGGGAGGGCATAAGTAAAAGTTCACGTTTTAGTCGTCGTAGTTCCAGCGAATCAGCCCCTAGGGCACGCAGTCGTAATTTAAGTTTGAGAGTTTCCCCCCCCCACCCCTCCCCCAGCCCCGCAATTGCTTTGTGAATGCGCGGCAATTGCTTTGTGAATGCTCGCTGTACGGATTCGACATTGTCAATGTCCCCCACGAGGTGTGGGGACTAGAACGGGATGCATATTCTAATATCGGCCTGACAAAAACACAAAATGCCCACTCAAACAGTAGTTAAGACAGTGTTCGTTGTTACTATTCAGTATCTGATGACGGTTGACGGGATGAAATATCACGTGCTCTGTATTTACATTTTGAGTGATTAGGTATTTTATAAAATATATATTGAATTTTTTTTGTGTGTATCGTGTGTCAAGACAGGATTGGGAACGGCCAACATGACGGTATAGAGTCCAAAAGCGTGATACAAGAGATATGAGGGATATCCGGGGCCGAGCATAGCGAGCAAGCACAGACCAGTGGTTAGCGTCATCTTCTCAAACCATCTGAACCCAGGATCGAATCCGATTACAGGCCAATACACTAGAATTCAATGTGACCGTTGAATGGTTAAAGACTGACTACCATTCCAACATATTTTCACTCTAGAAATTAATGCAAGTGAAATTAATAATTTCAAGAATTTAACCCTATAACTTCTTGATAATTTGAATATTAAACGATCTTTTGCTAGTCAGATTCATCCACGTGGTGCCAGGTCCAAGAGGTCACGTGTTTTATTACTTTTCCTACTTTTTTTAGTCCTTACTTTTACTATTATTTCTGATTTATTTATACTTTCGCAAGAGTCACATTAAAGACTATTTGTTTTAAATTTTAAACACACATTTATTTGGTTTTAAAAATAAAGTTAAGCTTTATCAAACACTGTCTTTATGTAAGCCTCAGCATGAACTTCTATGTTAAACGTCAACTTTGTAACCCAATAGTAACCCCGAAAATCCCCAATGAACCGATTTTCAACCTGTTTAACCTAACACGTACGTTTTAACAAGGACTAAGTTTTAACATACACTTTTATTGTGACCGATTTATCTAAAAAAAAACGTTCATCTCAATTATTTCATATCACGATTATCTCGCATCAAAATTATCGTTATTTGATTTACCTGAATTATCTAAAAAAAAAAAAAAAAACAGATGTTATTAAAAAAAAAGCTTCCAGCGTATAAAATACGGATGTAAGCCTTAAAAAAAAACTTAATCCTCTAAAGCAACAGATTCAACAAAAATACATGTAAGCCATCAGCACAGCACTAATATTGTAAAAGAATCTTCAGCTCTTGTTTTGGGATGTTGGAGATTCTTTTACACGTATTACTGCAACGCTGCTGGCTGGCTTACATGTCTTTTTCTTGTTTCTGTTCCTTTAGAGCATTACGTTTTTTTAATGCTTACATCCGTATTTTATGCGACTGGACGTTTTTTAATACTAATAGTAATAACGCTGTTTCTTCAGGTTCGTCATATGTGCAAACACCTACTTTGCAATGTAGTAAGTCACATTCAGAAAATTTATTGAAAAAGGGGTCTTCTTCTTCTTCCTCCTTGTAAAGCTTATATTATTGGAAGGAGTTCCACATTCTTCCACCGCTTACTTACCTACGCGGGAAGATCGGGGCGAGTGGTGCGTTGAATTTCGATGCTACCACGTATATTTGCTTCTTACTTTATTCTAGCTACTTTTCGGGTGCTGTATACCACAGTATTTTATTATCTTTATTTGTTGCGTTGTTGTTATTCTAGGTTAGGTTAGGTAAGTGGCCGTGTCCAAGATGATTTGTGTCATGCGGGAACGAATTTTACCGGCACATTTCATGACCTGTTTTACGCAGATGGAAACTGACCACAGAATCTTGTAGTCTAGTTTATTTTTTTTTTATTATTTAACGGTAAATTGGAAATAAGACATAAGCGAAAACCATGCACTAGAAATAACGTAGTGTAGTTACATTTCATTCAAGTACTTGAACCGGCAAATCTGTTCACCATCAGATAACTACCATACCACCTTGACCGTTTGGATACTTGTGACCAAACGGTCAAGGTGGTATGGTAGTTATCTTCCCCCCCCCCCCTATTTATTAAAGTTGCCAACTTTTAGACAGTTTTCATTTAAAGCCATCTAAAACTTTTGCTGTTTAGTGATGTTTGTTACATTTGGATCAAACAGATAGCCAGGTTCCTACTTTTGGAGGCGGAATTTTCCACTCTACTGCTTTGCAAAACTCACTTTGACCCCCTGTTATCTTAACCACGAACACACAAGGCTCTTCATTATCGTTAATCCTACCGTTGGTCGTGTGTATTTTATTATCAGTGTACCACCATCATTTTTTTCTCAAGATTTTGTTTTTGTTTTTGGCGATGGCGGCGCATCCAAAGAACTAACTTCTTTCGGAAAACCATGATTATCACGCATTATGTTATCTTTCATCTGTCATTTTTTTTTACTTGTCACTCAAAAGAAGACAACATGAATGGCAGAGAAAGATAGTAGCCTACTTCCTGACAGATTTCTTTTTTTGTTTTGTTCTTGAATTTTTTTTGTGTAGGAGCCCCTACCTCACCTTCTCCAGCCCTTCTCCCATGGGAACAGAGTTGGGAGGGGGGAGGAGGTTTCACGAAAGCTGTTGGTTGGAGAATGTATGTCAGCGCAGAGGCCAGAAATGGTTTCTAAACACTCTAAAATACTTTTGCTTCCGGACCTCACTGGGGAAGCCCAAAGCGCTTCCCTACACCCGCTAGAAGAGGTCAGATACGATATCTAGTTGACTTTATAACCATGATGGTGTTATCTGCCCCGCTATAGCAACAACACCACTCACAACAACCAAATCCTACACAGGATGTGTTTATAACACTGGCAAAGGTAAAGATATGTTGCAACTTCCGTTTGAAGCAAGTTTTTAACATAAAAACGTGGCAATCACGAGATTTGCATATGTAAAATAATAATAATACCCAGTGTAATTAATAAATAATTTAATAAATAGCCTAAGTAATAAATAACCTCCACTTACAATTCATAAAAACTAGTGATATTATTTCAAACTAGAGGTAGCCCGTGGTACGCACGGGGCCAGTCATGAATTAAGTTTACGGACACGTTTTCCGGGACATTTTTCCGGCACTCTTCCCGACGACTTGTCAGATTGAACCTTTATTGAGTTGATCGACCACTCATGCCTGCCTCCTGTTTCCATGCAGGTAGAGTGCATTTTCAATGCGGGCGCGAGGAGGGGAGAAGTGGTTTTCCTTCTAGCCTTCCTTTTAGCCGGCCTCCAATATTATTATAAAGATAAATAAAAAGCTGGACTTAAAGGTTGGTTGTCACCAACAAAAAATCTTTAGAATCTACCGTGGCGCCATCTAGCAACAGTGGTATCATTAACCTTTACAGCTTGCTCTCAGGTGCGCGAGGACGTACTAAATTTTCACTCAATAATTAAGGAGTCAAGTGCTAGTTTGTTGCTTTTCCAAAGAAATGGCGTTGTGCATTCCTTCGCTTGATGCAAGCAACTGCTAAACAGTGCTAAATAGCGTAGGATGGTGCTAAATATTGCAGACTTCCATCGACGGCAACCTGTCTTTAAGTGACAATGGCGAAACGAATACGGTTTCAGCAAGCGAAAGAGCAAAAATGTCTGCTTGTTTTGGGCTCCATTCAACTGATTGGTTGACACCCAGGCCTAGGACAATTTTTACCAATTGATCATTTAATATCAATTAGCTCTCACCCACAAAGATCTCACCCACAAAGCCTTTAAGGCTTCATTAAAAAAAATCCTTAAATGTTGGTGAAACAGGAAAGAACCCTAGTAGGGTTTAGTGCTAATACAAGCGACTCTGGAACATTACGGAACACGTGTCGTGTGTAATTTGTGTTAGTAACACACCTTACATGGGTTTTTCTTGTTACATGAGTTACATGGATTTATTTTTAATGCAGTTTTACGTCTTGCATCCTACGCTTTAGCGTTTTTTTTTGTTTTTTTGCATTAGAAATTTAAAACAACAATTGGATTAAAAACAACAAACTGTAGAGGCAAAAACACAAAATTTGTGGTGCGGACTCAAGCATTAAAGGGCAATTACATCCATTTTGACATGCATGTTTGACTTTTGGATCACTTACACAATAACCAAACACAAGAATTGCGGTAAGAATACTTTACTTACGTCCGATATAACAATTTAATTACTGCATCACCAAAACACGACACGGAGGACGCCATTGTTTTGCTGGAACGCTCAGAAATTAATGCCGACAGATGTCACTCTTCGATTTCGACTCGCAGCCGATTGAGATAGCTGTATTGACTGTGAGGAGCTCAAGCATCTGACGGCCTTAGCTGGCCACTACACTGCCGGCCAGCTAAGGCCGTCAGACGCTTGAGCTACTCACAGTCAATACAGCTATCTCAATCGGCTGCGAGTCGAAATCGAAGAGATCCGTCTGTCGGCATTAATTTCTGTGCGTTCCAACAAAACAATGGCGACCTCCGTGTCGTGTTTTGGTGATGCAGTAATTAAATTGTTATATCGGACGTATACGTAACGTATTCTTACCGCAATTCTTGTGTTTAGTTATTGTGCAAGTGATCCAAAAGTCAAACATGTATGTCAAAATGGATGTAATTGCCCTTTAAGATGAATTTTTATTGCAAATTAGCCGTGGTATGCTAGTGTCCAAGAAACGTCGGGAAATTCATTTAACGTATATTAATAACGGGTACATTGGTAACCCGTATAAAGATGGCACGTTCTCGGTGAAGGGAATGTCCTGTTGCCGTGCGGTTCCCGTTGCTGACTCTTTACTCGGATTGCAGAAGGTTCCACTCGTGAGCTATTTCTCAGTTGGCTTTGAGGTTTGTGTGCTCTTGTCAGGATAACAGATGACAGATGGCGCTACACGATCTGATTCTCAGCATTGCTGCTGTTACTGTGAGATGATAATTCACGCGCGAACGGTAACACGATGATTAATGAATGATATTAATGTAAAAGTTGACATTTTACGTTGAGGTTTCATGATAAAAATATGCTTACAAAAATGTCAACTCGGTCAGCTACTTGACGAACGTCGGCTAAGTTTCAATCCTGTACTTGGATCTTCTTCAGGTCGAAAAAATATATTTACACTATTTGCACAATTATACGAAAAACACGCTCAACTACTCATCAGCCTCAACGTTCTAGTGGTTGAAATGTTGAAATGTTATTGTTTTATGACAACAAAGATAATAAAACAACAAAATGTCCACTGCAAAGCTGAAGGCGATTCGATGTAGTCGAGCGTGATCAGATGGAGCGTGCACATTGCCGGTCTCGGTCTGTTTGGTGGTCTGGTTTTCAAACACCTTAAAAGAAGAATGTGTTTTTTTTTCAATAGCTAAGGTTATATCGGGACGGAAAGGGACAACTTTGCTGGGAAGTACCTGTGATTCTTTCACATGCCAAAACCAACACGAGCACGACCGCATTCCCGGATGGGGGGGGGGGGTCCTACTGTATATGAAGTTATGCTAACCATGCTGCTATGGCTCATACAGTGTTCAGCGTGCGATAATAATGACAATTTGAAGTCAATGCGTTATTTGAAACCGGTGTTACGATCGTGAGAAATTTCAGCCCAATGTTTTCGGAAAATTTTACGATGTGATGCTGATTAATTAGTAAAAAGCCATTAAAAGTATTAAGGTGTTTGACACCTGAGTTATGGTATCTCGTGATATCTCTTCTGTCGTGGGTAAGGTGGCCTGATGATTAGTGCGAGACTTGCCAGGGGTCCAGAGTTGGAGCCTACCCTCCAAATCCGGATTAAGGTTACTCGGGACCCTGGACAAAATTCTTGAGGGTGCCCCATATTTCTCTTCCACGTAAACAGCTCCTTACCTAGAAGCAAATGAGAAAATTGTGGGAAGGGGAAGAATTTTTGTATTTGTTAATTTAACTTGAGTTACTTTTCATCTTACCTATTAAAATTTTACTGCACAACTAGCCACATTACTCGCTTCGCTCGCTCCGTTGGCGTCGTCTTACTTTGCTCGAGGATGTTTGCATGAAGACCCTATGACGTCATGAACAAACATCATGAGGGTAAAAAGAAAAGCGTTGACGTTACTTTTTTCAGGTTGTTTTCGCGTATTTGAGGGTCATAATATCAAGTTACAGCGATGAAAATAGGTCTAACCGAAGCAAAATTTAATTCTTTCATTTTTTCCTACTCCCTTCTTTGTACATGCCTTGGTTCAAGAGGAGTAGTGGTACAAACACGCACATTATATGTTTTTAATTATGTAAATATTTTCTCCTTAGTCTGTCCATTTTTTTTTTAGCTTTGATTGTCAAACATTATGAGAGAAATTTTGTTTAGCTGAAAAAGTTTTCAGCAGGGCCGGGGGGGCCCCTTAGAAATTTGGGGTCAGGGACAAATGTCCCTAATGTCCCTGCCTTAATCTGTTACCCTCAGCCACCCTTCGTATTTTCGGGAAGCGAAGGGCCCTGTAATGAGACGTGCTCATGTTGAGTGTGGCACGTAAAAGATCCTAGGAATATCCGATGGAAATTACCTAGCAAAATTGTTCCTCTCACTTAATTCTGGCGCTATAGCTTTGGCTAGGAGCAGATCCAACCTCCAGACAAGCCATTACTTTATTCGCCATTACTGCAAACTGACAATTACTTCACCCGGATGGAGCCAGGTACTCGCACACATTTATGCTTGCTGATTTACCATTCCGCTAAACAGGTCTCCACGGTTTTTCTGGCTGCGAGAAAACCCGTTAATCCCAGGACGGGTTCGCACGTCAGTATCTAAACCAAATTCCAGGCCTTTTCCAGATTTTTCCAGTCTCACAAGTTCCGCTTTCCAAGCTTTTCAGGCTCAGTATTCCAATTTTGATACTAAATTAGTATCGTTTGTTGTTTTGTAATACCAGCGGTAGCAACCAAAACAGTAGAAAATCATGGAAGAAGGAGCAAAAATTGTGGGTTATGTGGCCTAGGAGAACACTTTGCGTGGGTGATATACAATCCCCCCCCCCCACCCCGCCAACTGTCGGAATGTAGACCAGTAGCATTTACAAGAATGAATGCTTATTTAGTCACTTTACGGTAACAAAATATTTTTAAAGAAATAATAAACTCCGGATTATTTCTTAACATGTCCGTTAGTCAATTCCAAGCTTTTTCAGCCTGATATTGACAATCTGTCAGAATTCTACACTTTTCAAGGCCTGGAAAAAGGCGTAGGCGTAACTCAATTTCGGACTTAACTAGCTGTGCCAGCTAGCGTACGACCTACGCCCAGAGTGTCTGAGATCTGGAAAACCTGGGCAGACTAAGTGTTTGCGCTCCATGAGTCTGCAAAATGTAGAAAAAAGTGTGGGGAGATTGTGGTTTTAAAAAAAGTCATGGATAGTTCATAGAATTTAAGTGTTGAAATAGAAAATACAGTAATTTTGACGGCCGTATGTGCACTTCCCATCGTTTATGGTTTTATCGCACGCATTTTCTAGACAAGGACATGCCATGAAAAATTTGAATGTTTCTTTTCATACTCTGTTGTTGTTTTGTTTTGTTTTTGTGGGTGAGGAGGGGCCGTGGGGGGGGGGGGGTAAACTCTGTGCTTACCTTTTAAAAAAATATCGAAATTTTGAAACCATCAAATTTGGTATGGTATTCCACGAAAATTCTAGTAAATTTTTAATTCGGTATGTCGGACAACCGTAGTATAGGTTATTGCAGGCTGGGGATGATATACTGGTTATTATTTTTTAGCCTACTGCTACTTAATGGTTTTTTTTTTTAACGGCATACCCTAGTGTAACCTTGGTAACAACTAACAAGAGCAATCTTATTTTGCCAAATTATAGCCGACCAACATCGACTACTGTAGTCTGTTCAGCTATTTTCCCACGCTTCATTGCTGTCGGCAATCTGGAAATTACAAACGAACCGAAAATCATGATTTTGACGGGTCTTCCTTTCGACCTCTTCCTGTCACTTGTTGTAGCATCATGAATGGAGGCGGACCTCACACGGGATAGTAGCCTACTTTTTTTTTTGTTTGTTTTTGTTTTTCATTTTTTCCTGCGTTTCTCCATGGTCCATTCTTTCATTTTCACGAGTGGCCATCGTCTATTTTTTTTTTTGCCTCATGTCCATCTGGCCTAGAGGTATTTGTGGCTACCTACCTACCTACCTACCTTTTGCGCACCTGGGCACATCCATCCCAGCTCCATGCTACTAGGTCAATTATAACTGGCTGACACCAATATCTTGACCTCGAGGTGACCTTGCCCGCACCCTAAAAGGGGACAGTCTGATCCCACTGACCCCTCCAAAACTTTTCTCTCACGGTCATTGATGCCTTGACTCATCTTCTGCCG